>JANTQH010000033.1:0-280812 GCA_032988465.1 Onygenales sp. PD_10 | reverse complement strand
TAGCTATTTTGTATGAGGAAATGTGGGTGGCTGTGTAAATGCTAATTCTAAGTGAAATTGCATGAATATGAGATATCTTGGGATTCCTGACACATCTATTGTGGCTGCCACCAGGCTGTATGTGGGTGGAATGTGATATTAATGTGAACAAAATGTTCTCCCCTTGTTACTCACCAAGAGGTTTAAACTCATCTCCCCTGGGTTGATTATAACCATGTTGTGCTGCTGAAGTATCCCAGTTAAGGGTTTCCCTAGATGTATAACCTTTGGGAATATCTAATTGAGCCAAAAAAATTATTCAAGTCTCAGAGGCTAGTGGCTCCTCAGTCATGTTGACCTATCATTTGATGGGCGGCCAGGAATATGGCAGAACCAAACTTTCTTATGATATGGAAATGTCAAGCAGTTGATTCAATATGATTTGGCATCTGAGGGCTAGATCATTGTTGATGCCTCTGACTCTGAAATCTAACACATTCTAGGTCTTAGGAAGGGTTGTCCACAATGTAAGTGGGTTCCTGGAAGCAGAATGAAGGGCTAAATTCATATTTAACCCCATGAAAGTATTGAAAGAGTAATGGAAATAATAGGTAGCAAATATCATTATATATGTATGTTCTCAGTTGGGTCAGCAGAATGGTATCTCAGTGAGGGAATATCAGTAAAATACTTGTATTTTAGCATCCTTTTGCTTATCACCTTTTAATCATATAGTGTGCTTTGGTCTCTTCACTCCAACCTTCTCTTTTCCTTCTATTCTCAATATCCTACATGTTCTATTTCATCACTGTATATATATCTTATATCTGCTCTATTAGTATGTTTATCCCTACTACTAAACATCCTTTATTACCTCTTAAGCCCTACTTAATCTTTAGTTCTTCTATTTTTTTACTGCTTTTAGTGATTATTTGAGATTCTTTTAGTATCTCTTATTATAATGCTCTTAATAACATCTTAGGTCCTAGCCTTCCTGTTGATTTTATTAAGGCCCTGAGGTCTGAGTAAATAGATGAGACTACTTGATTGACTGTACTAGTACTATCTATTTTTATTTTATTTATTAAGTTAGTGTTGCTGGTGTGATTTACTACTATACTGATAATATCAGTATAATTTATCTTTATAATTTAATTGATTATATTAGTGTTATCTGTACAGTCTATCTCTTTCTTATCTACTATATCTACTTAATTATTATAATAAACTGAGTATAAGGCCTATGATCATCAGATATATGAGATGAATTAATATTTTAATTATCTCTTTTATTATCTTTATTAGTTCTGATATTCTCTATATATTTATATACTATATACTCTCTCTATAAATTTTACTTTTTAATTGTTTACTACTAATTTCTTTTCTCTTTTTAATTTTAGACTGTTATCTCTCCATATTCTTAGTATTACCATTAGATTATTAGTTTCATTCATGGGATTATAGGATTTATAGGGTTATTTTGATTTGAATTCATTAATATTTTCCTTTAGTATGTATATATATATCTTATTATTTATTACTCTTTATTAATCTCTTTTATTATTTACTATTCTCTATACTTTTTATTATCTATATCTTTATCTATCTTACTTTATCTTCATTTAAATATTATTTCTCACTTTTTACTATCATATCTTCTATTATTCTATCTTTTTAGAGTCCTTTATCCTCTATTTTTTTTATAGTAAATTTAGTATCTTCTCCTCTTTCAGTCTCTATATCTAATACCTCTCTAAGCTTTATATTATTATCATTTCAGGCTCTTATTTCTCATTATACCTACAGTAGTTACTACAAGTAATATACTATTAATTCTTAATATACCCAGTATTCAGTCTGTCTGAATTTAATTAAGATAGCTGCTTCTCTAATATCTATCCTCATTAAGTTTATTCTAAATAAAAGTTGTGTCTACTTAGATTGTGATTACCAATTTACCAGCTTTTAAGTTCCCAGTATAAATATTATAATAAATGTTAAGTTACTCATAAGACTCTGATTAGACTTGATACTACTACTATTACTTAGATGCTTCTACTTTATACTAATTATAATCTTAAATTTTCATCTGACTACTAAAGTAGTCATTGTACTGCCTATAGAAAGAAGGTTAGAATTAGAGTGATTATTAAGTGTATTATGTGTGATGTTTCTTTATTAAATTATTGTGAGAGACACTGTTAGAACTACTAGGACATTATTATTATTTATTACTATAAAGATTATGATTTTAGGCTTCTTCCTAATAGCTAATTCAGTTATTATTTAAACTATTAAAATAATAAAAGACCTTAGAATGCTTTTTTATATCTTACCTATAATATCTATCTTCAGCATTTTAATAGTTCTCTGATAGTTAATATGAATGTCATTTAGTACTCTATCTACTTTATATCTGATATTCTATCTATTCTTACATTATTATTTAATATTACTTACTGAGAACCTCTAAATTTTAAGTATATAAATAATATCTATTTTGTGTGTGATACTTTATTCTAGGCTTCTGAGTTACTTAAGATAAAACATTTTCAGAATTACACTAACTACTATAAGAATAAGAGGGTTAGCTTTACTTCCCCTTCTATATCTAAATCTATTAAAAAGTCTATTATTCACTTTTTTTTCTCTAAGACTTATAAGCTATTATCTTTCTTCTTCTAGAATATACATTTAATAAATTCATTATTATTATTTATTTCTATTAATTTTAAATTCCTCTCTTATCTTTCAGCTAATAAGTATCTATATATCATGCAGGTCCAGAGCAATATCTACCACATGATAAGGTTATTAGAACTAAATATAGACTCTATTACTTTTACTCAGCTTTATTTTCTTAATTCTTAAGAGGCTATCTAAGATTGCATTTAAGGTTGAAATTTTAAGTCTAGATAGTATGAGATTATCATCTTACTTAATGTCTATATCTATTTGAATAACCTCTTTATGTAATGGGCATGCTCCAATAAGTAGATCATATGAGCTATATGTTAGAATCAAGATTATAATTACTAGAGAAAAGAAGGAAAAAGGAAAAGAAATCATAAGATCATACAATATAAATAGAAGGGAATTACATGAGGTCAGAGCAAATAAATGTTCATATAAAGGCCCAGTTAGAGGCATCTAATTGGGCAGTCAGAGATTGGGTAAAGTTTGAGCAAGCTATAGATATAGAGTATAAGAATGTAGCTCTTTACATTATCTTCCCTTATTTGATTTTAGAGGATAGATAGAAGGGTTCAGAGAATTAGGTGTAGCACAGTATAAGTAGAGTCTCATCAGGTAAATATAGTTCTTCATAATAGATAAGCACAGTAGTATCCTACAAGGTAGAGATTAGTTCTTATAAAGAGGCCTCATATCTGAGCTACTTCACTAGATACTGAAATCCTCATCTATAGTAGCAGTAGTTGAGAATGGCTTTAATCTTATATTCTACCTCATTATCTTCCTCAATGATATCAGACAGATACCAGTTGATGATCTCTTGCAAGAGAAATAAGTTAATAGAGGTCTTACAGAGCAGGTTTGTGTGAAACACATTATAAATTCTGGGTAGTATGTTAAGATAGTAGTTATAACTTCTTAGAACTTTAATAATAGTGTACTTAACATATTGATAATCAAGCATGCAAGATAGATAATTAATTATGATATTTTAAAGATCTAGCTAGATCTTATTATCTATCTCATAGTATTTAATAGGATTTTAGCAGGCATTCACATAATTCTATTAGTTTTACTAGGCACTGACCATGGAGGATTCAGCTCACTCACAGGCTTACTAGAGTTTTAAGATAATAATATTCATAATTTGAATTAGACTGCAGAGTAAAGTAGAAGATTCAGGCAATTCAGTGAGATTAAAAATTTTGAGATTATAATTATATAAAAGGAAAAATGGGCTGACACCAGTGCTGATAGCATCACAGCCATTAATTATAAGTTTAGTGTGTAGGAGGAGTTTATTTTAGTCATTCTGAGTATATAAATAGAACTTTCAGAAGTAGTTCTTAATTATCTGAATTATACATTTAGTGTTGCTGTTAGTTTCAGAATGGTAGGTAATCAAGAGATATTAAAAGATTTTGAGGAGCTGATAGATTTAAGTTTAGATAGCTCTAATGAACTGGGTTTTATGATTTAAAATAATTATATAGGGTAGATCATACTGGTAATAAAATAAACTTTAGAGGAAGACTTTAGTCACTGCAGGCACATCTATCTTCACATAGAGTTTAAGGATAATATCTTTACTAAGATGATTAATAATGATAAGGATATTCTTACAGCTATTACTCATAAGAAGATCTACTATAAAATTAATAGTAACATCACATCAGACACATTCAGAAATCAGAAGAAATTTAAGTAGACCTTAATGATAGTTCTGCCAGACAATAATGAATCAGCAGATATTGCAGTTCCAGATGAACTATTAGATACTCTAAGATATATTAGGCCAGTAGAAATCTTAGGATAAAATTTGATAGAGTGCTTTGCAGCCCAGATAGTTAGTTATTAGAGAATTATAAGTTTCTTATATAATTTAGGTGTATAATGATTCTAAATTAAGAACCCACTGCCTCTTCTAAAAGTATAATTAGGAGTTAGGGTCTATAGAGCATTTAGTGATATCAACATGAGCTTAAAGTTCAGACAGAAAATAGCAAGCTTTATTTTAAATAATCTGAGTTATCATCTGAAGGCATTCATTAGAGGTAGCAGTAGTGTTTCAGAGTTCTTAAAGTGAAGATGAGATGATTACAATTAACAGAGTAATAAATAAGATATATATTACTTCATGCAGTGTTGCTTTAAATTCTTTGAGGATCTATAGATCTAGTAGTCTCTATTCATAGTTTATTTAGTAGGTATTGGAGTCTTCAGAAGGTATATTCTATTTATATTAGAAGAGGGTGTCAGCTATGAAGTTCTCTATGTTAAGATAATAATGAATTGTAAAATAGAAGTAACTGAGAAATTTAGCCTAATACATCTAGTATTTAGAGAGTTTATAGATTATTATGAAATATTAGAGATTCTTATAATCTATAATAATTTCAAAGTCTTTCATGCTATGAAGTTTAGAGTCTCATTCCTCTAAATATTAAATGATGATGAGGAGTTTCTTATCATAAATCTTATAGTTAACTTTAGCAGGGCTGAGCTTCTTGAATATAAATATGCAGGATTATAGGATATTTTTATCATCTCATTGCATGAGAGCACTGTCTGTAATATAACTAGAAGAGTCTGTTTCAACTATCATTAGGTAGTCAGAATTAAATGTGATGAGCATCAGAGTAAAGATAAATATTTACTTAAGATGTATAAATATCTTATCTACTTTCTTATATTATTAAAATTACTGATCTTTATGTGTGAGATTGATCAGTGATTAGATGATGTCAGAAAAATCTTGAATGAAGTATTAGTAGAAATTCATAAATTCTAGAAAGTCTTATATATCTTTTATAGTTATAGAGACCTCTCATTTGAAAATAGTAGTGATCTTCTTGGGGTTCATACAGACTTCCTTCTCTATCTCTATAATGAAGCTGAGATAGATCATCTTTTGAACTTTGAAGATAAATTTATTAATATTAATTGGGAGATTATATTTATAAAGGCAGGTAAGGACTTTTTAGATGTACTCTTAATACTACTTGTGAGATTTATTGATGAAGATGAGGATGTCATCAAGATAGATAGAAGTAAATTCATTTAAATAGTTTTATAAGGCTCAGTTAATGTATTTCTGGAAGGTGCTTAAGGTATTTATAAGACTAAAAAGAGTAACTATCCATTCAAATAGATCATATCTCATATGAAAGACAGTTAGCCATTTATCTCCTTCTATAATTTAGATCTTATAGAACATGAAAATGACATCTAGCTTTATGAACTACTTGATTTAACTGATTCATTTAAAAGTCTCATTGATTAACAGTAGTGGGTAATAATCTTTTTAGATGAGGTAGTTAAGGCCCTAATAGTTAACATAGAACTGAAGGCCTCTATCTAGCTTTTTCACAAAGAGTATGAGTGCACCCACAGGTAAATTACTAACTTAAATGAAACTCTTATTCAGAAGGTTATTAAGGGTCTTATAGAGTACAAGTAGTTTATCATACAACATATTGTATAGTGATTTTCAGGGTAGCTAAGGGTCTTTACCATCTATCTTCTCAAGTTTAATATGATAGTTGTATACACTACAGAATAGTAGAAGCTTCTCAGCAGCCTTATAGTTAAAAATATTAAGAAATTTATGATATTATAGAGGAAGAATTATTATAGAGTCAGTCTTCAACTTTTTAGAGAGTTATAAGAGGACTTTCTCTATGTCAGCCATGCTGATGGTGAAGATTTCAATGGGAGGTCAGAATTTAAATTTTTAATTATAGCTTTAGAGGAGGTTATAGGTATTAATGGAGATTTAGTGAAGATTAGTAATCTTATGAATATTTTTTTCAGAGATATAAATACCTTTAGGGAATACAACACATCAATTATAAGTATTAATAAGAACTTGATGTTTAGATAGCTATAATAGACCTAGTATGAAGTTATATGAGAGATTCTCAATCTTATATATATAGATATTCTCTCAGAGAAATCCACTAATATTAACATCAAGCTTCACTATATTTCATATAAAGCTGCCTGTATCACCATTGATACCTTCAATCTTTCAGGGGTTAATCAGAATACATGGGAGATTATAATAGTTAATCATGCAAGAATAAATTATTAAATAGTAACAGTAATCACTATTCATCATAGCATTCATATTAAAAGAATAATTAACTATAATAGATATAAGAATTACTAGAATAATTATTTTCTTCTCAAAGATCTTCCTATCTAACTCTAGGAGCTTCTACTCACAATTTCACACAGAAGCTAGTCTTTTTCTAAGTCTGACTTGATATTTTTAAAGTCTTCCTCCTCTTCAGACTTGATTTATATATTTATGAACTATACAGACAGTTTTAGGGGAATATGGGTTCTATAGTAGTCAGTAGCTCTATGCCCAGATTTGTTGCAGTTAATGCAGACACCTCAGATGTAGTAGTTAATAATAGTAATAGTAATTATATTTGAGATGTAGAATGCATTTATATGAGTAGACTCTATAGATATTCAGTTCATAACATTCAGATTCTTCAGTAGAAAAATCTTAAGAAAGACCTCTCTAAAGGTAGTAGGAGTATCATCACAGATTCAGCTCTAAATGACCTTAATTTTAAATAGGTTGTTCTCTATGCTGTAGAGCTTCATATAATATTTGAGATACATAAGGGATTCAATGGAGGTAACAGTCTGCTGTAGGAGTTCAAACTTAATAATCTTCTTAAATAGAGCCTTCTTGATAGTATTATTTCATAGCTGGCTGCTGACTTCCAGGATCTTCTGATTAAATCTTGAAAGAAAGATGAAGAGTAAATTAGTTTTCTAATGAATACTGTGCAGCCAGGTTAGAGCCTTCTAGGTTACTAAAGAGTCAGAGAAAAGAATGTCAAGCTGATTAAGAATAATATTAGGGATTATAGAAATGAGTTTGACATTAATCTTCATTTAAGGATGAAATTAGGTGATGATAGTATCAGAGAGTTAGGTATAGATATATCAGGCCTGATTAGTAGGAGATCTAATTGCAAGGCTGTCTAAAGTGATTTTAACCTTTACACTAAGATGCCAGATAGAATATTTAGAGACTTATTTACCTGTAAATTTCTTAAGAGTAGCAAGCCTTTCTTTCAGGTGTCTCAGGAAGTCCTCAAAAGAAGTAGTTGAATGAGTAGGAGTCAGGATAGAAGCTAAAGTTAGTATAAGTATATAATTTTATTTAGTAATAAGGTTGATCTTATTTGTGAGCTATTAAATAAAGTTTTGAAATTTAGCATCAGAGCCCTGAGAAGGGGTGCTGTCTTCAAATGGAGGATCTATGTTTATAATGGATTTAAAAGATTATTTGGATTTAGAGAGTTTATTGAAGGATTTAGAAAGTTTGAAGGATTCAGAAAGTTCAGAGGAAAATCTCATGAGATATCAATACAGACTATTAGAGCTTTGAGGCCTTTTACTGACACATCATCTAGTAGAGCTAAGCTGAGTAAGTTGTATTTTGAATTTCAAAAGAGTTTGCTGTATACATAGATCACATTTAGAGGAATCTACTATACATGTAAATCACATTTAGAGGATAAATATAATAAGGATCTCTAAGAAGAGATTAAGCAAGTAATTACAAAATGTAATAGATGTGCTCTAATAAGTAGATCATGCAAACTATACACTAGAATCAAGATTATAATCACTAGAGAAAGGAAGGAAAAAAGAAAAGAAATCATAAGATCATATAATATAAATAGAAGGGAATTATGTGAGGTTAGAGCAGATAAATATTCATATAAAGATCCAGTCAGAGGCATCTGATCAGGCAGTCAGAGATCAGATGAAGTTTGGGCAAGCTATAGATATAGAGTATAAGGATGTAGCTCTTCACACTTTATTAGTATTCTCTATCAGATTAAAAATATTTTATATGATAATACTAATAGATTTTCTTATCTACATCTAAATTCTTTCCTTCATCTCATGTTGAATAAGAATGGAGAGTATCATTATAATCTACTTATTACTATTAATAAGTTTATTCTATTTATATTCAATATAATCTATAAATTCTCTAGTATTAATTATAGAGATGTATGTCTCTATCTTCATTAGACTCTTATTGCTGAGAATCTATCAAGCCATTAAATTACATTTTAAGAGCTCTGAAAGAAGAATCTAGCTTTAAATTTTATAGAATCTTCTTTAGAATTTATAGTAATAAATTCTATATTAAATTTAATAGCTTACTTCTATATCTTCATTCATTTTCAGCATCCTCTCTTCTTTTCTTTAGTGTATGCCCTATTTTACCCTATTAGAGGGTTTAGCTATTTATGTCATATGACTCTAAATAATTTAATAGCTAGAGATTAATTCTATCTTATATATATCTTAATATTTTAATTTACTGACTGGCTTTCTATTTTCTAGATATATTTTATAAGTATATAAATCTAACCATCATTTAGTTCTATCACTATTAGCTTTATATTCATACTAATTCCTTTAATCTTTCTCATCATAGCTGGTTTTTCTTCCAGCAGTGACTACTGAACATATAACTAGCTATTAATAACTCTAGACTTAAATTCTACCTTTATAACTAGTTGAAGCTCTATGTGAATCTTTATAGCTCTTTCTGGCTTTAAATGTAGAATAATACTAATGCTAGTAATACTAGTTATAGTATATTATTAGCTTAGTTTATTAGGGGGTCCTATCATCATCAAAATATTTATTAGAGTTTCATGGCTTTAATACATCACTTCTGCAAGCTTGCTCTATTTATTATCTTTACTATGAACTCTGAGTGAGAGAAGATTCAGTTCAAACTTCTCTATAATAATAATAGGGAGTCTATATAGTGTTAGAATGATCAGTCTAATTTAGTTGCTAAAGTCTTTAATATGAAGAATCAGATTCTACTTTATGAGATTAAGAGTAATACTCTAGATAAATATATTATCTATATTTAGATAATTGAGTATTAGAAGAGAGAGCTACTTTACTTCTATATTTTATACTAACTAAATGATGACCTTCATTTTATTAAGAGAATAGATAATATTATATCTACTGAGGTACTAGATTCTGAGGAGCTAGAGGAGTAGTTACTTTATAATATTATTATTAAATAGCTACTATATAGACTCTGTAGTTCATTTTTCAACTCTAATACTTCATGCTGTGAGAGAGATGTTAATAATAAGATTTATTATATTAAGTAGTTTTTTAAGTCTTTTACTGAGAAGATAATCATCCACTAATCATGATATTTCTAGTATTACTATTATGAGAGCAGCTATTACTTTACCTACAACTCAGATAAGGCTGGGCCTGTTGAGGTTAGTAATAAATGAATTATTCTTTATAACCCTTATTTAACTTGAAAGTATAAAGTTTATATTAATGTTGAATGCTGTGTTGATATCTTTACAGTTAAATATCTTTATAAATATATTACAAAGGGTTTTGATCATATCACTATCAGTTTTGATGTAGATAATAATGAGATTCATAAGTACTATCTAGGTTATTATATTGATTATACTGAGGTAGTCTGGTAGGCTCTAAACTTCAGTGTAGAGAATCACTACTCTGAGAATATAAGTCTTATTATTCATCTTCCAGATAGGCACTATATTATGTATGACCCTGAGAAGCCCTGCAAGATTACTCTTAATTATCTTAATAGCTAGACATCTTACCTACTTACTTTCTTTAAATATAATTATAATAATTCTGAATCTATCTATTTATATTATAATATACTATATCATTTCATTTGAAACTCAAAGAACCTGTGCTGGAAACATTAGAAGAAGCATTTTATTAATAATATTATAAAGTAAATATACTCTCTCACATCTTTTCATAGTAATATATACTATCTATACTGTTTATTTACTATTCTAAAAGAGTCTAAATCTTTTGATGACCTACTGACAGTTGCTGATATCAGATAGAATACTTTTCAGAAGACCTACTACATAAGAGGTATTATTTAGTATGATAATGAGTGAGAATATACCTTTAAGAAGGCTTTGAAGATGAAAATTAAGAGGATACTTTAGAGGATGTTAATATCTATTATTACCTATATTAACCTACTGTCTGTTGCTGACATTTAAGCTTATTTTTCAACCTTATTTATTAATAATTTGAATTTCATTTTTAAAACTTACTTCTATAATTTACCTAATGATTAAATTCTTTATAAGTTAGCTATCAACTATAAGCTTCATCTTATCTGAAAGAGGCTTGCCTAGGAGGGTCTTAATCTGGAGGATATTTGATTCTGGGGCCTATTAGAGTCATATTATAAATGAGAGTTAGAGGAGAATAGTAATCTCCTGATCACATAGAAGCTTACTTATGACTATTAGATGCTAATTGTTAGGGTTAAAGAATATAAAGCTTAGTTTAATGAGAACTAATATTTAGCCTATAATACTATTCTTATAGCTTTAAATACTAACCCCTATAATATGATGTTCTTCCTCAATAATTCTAATAGAATGAGTAAGATATTTATTTATAATACTCTCACTGATTACCTATAATCTCTAAGTTAGATCATACTTTATATTACTAGTATAGATATTACTACTTAACTTCTTCCTAGTAGTTATATTATCTATAAGTACTTTTATATTCTCATTAAGATCTTACCTACATTAACCTGCAACATATTATATAGTACTCAGCTGACTAAGCTTCTTTACTGTATCTCTCTTATCATTTAGAATGAAACTTTAATGACTCACTACTATATTTTTGATGTTATTAATTGGATTTTTCATAATCTTCAGGCTGATTTATCTGAAGATAATAATAACTTTAATGATATTTTAATCATCTTTAGTAATGATTTTCAATAGATCTTACCTATTATTCTCCATAATATATGAGATGATACAGTAAACATCTACATGTAGTATATTAAGATTTGATTCTCCCTCTATATACTTTATCTTTACTAGAACATGTGCCTCTCAACTGCTACCCCTAAAGGTAGATCCTTTATAAATTGATTAGCTAGTATGTTATATAATATAACTCTTCAGAGTTATTAGCTAATTCCCTCTAAGTTACATTGAACTTCTAAAGTTAATAAGTTCATTAATTAAGTATATTTAGATCTATAGGATTAGTTCCATTAGAGAGGTTACTTTTAAGATTAGATGATCCTCATACCTACTAATAATATTATTACTTAGCTTAATGAGAATTTTCTGGATTATCTGCCTGATAAGCCTGTAAAATACCTATTAGTTAATGTGAGTAAATAGAATGATAATTAGCACTATAAGATTATATAGAAATTTATATAGGCTCAGAATGCTATATCAATTCAGTCTTCAATTTTATAAATTAAATGAGATATATCTTTTATATGTATGTATAATCTAAACTTGTAGTATAATATTTACAATAGATCCTGCATGATTCTTCTTACTTATTTCCCCTAGTATCTAAAGGTTCAATTAGATAGTAAGCTATTTAATGGTGAAATATAGCTTCTATATTAAATTAAATTATCAAGTAATATGGAAGATTTTATAGTCATAATAATTCAGCTTCAGTTCTCTGTATGGTTTATTTTTGTAATGATAATTAATAAATCACAGGATTAATTTCTTAGTCATATTAAAATTAATCTCTGAGATTTAATTTTCTTGCATAGTTAACTCTACATTACTCTCTTACATACTATGAATTACCATTAGATCTCAGTGCTTATAAGTAGTATAAATCACTATTAGATTATAAATAATATGATTTATCTTAAAGTTCTTTACTTTTGATTTTAATATCTATATCTAGCCTCTTTACTTTATTTTTTTTTAACTCTTTTTTAAATTCATTATATCTCTCTACCTTTCTCATAATATTTTAGTTTTAGCTGCAAATTTATATCTTTATCTCTAGTAGTTTTATCATCATCAATCTTAGCAGCCATGTTCTATCAGATAGAAATATTAAGATTAATAGCTTTACTACCCCTACTATCCTTCATAACATTCTAGGTTTCAAGATTAAGCTAGAGCTACTTATAATACTTCAGATCTATAACCTCAGCTAGCTGAATTTCATAAAGGATATATTCATTCAGACTAAGAGTACTCTAGCTATAGAGTATGTTCCTGCAACTAATATAGCTATTATATCTAATATTACTATAATAATCTCATCTTTTCATTCTTAGTTAGGCCTCAGGGCCATCAGTTCCTCTGAGTATATAAAGGCTAGTATTAACTCTAATAGCCCATTTTTATTCACTATTACTATTTATACTACTTACTGTAATATACCTACTAATTATCTTAATTATGTTTTTGAGGTCACCATCAAGGTCTATAAGAGCTATAATGATAATAGATACTCTAAGTTTAAAGTCTTTAATATTTATTATATCTTTTTAGGGTCTTCATATTAGAGCTAAGTCCTCCTACTATATATTAAGAATTTAATTTCTATTAGTGATAATATTATTAGATTTTTTACCTATAAAGGTAAGAGATTCCTCATTATAATTATCAAGTAATTTACCTATTTAGATAATGTTAGTATCTCTATTATCTCTAGCTCTAATCCTATTAGCTTAGCTACCTCTATTTAATATATTTTTACTTGACCTTTAACTTTATATTTACTAACTTGCTCCTTCTTACTTCTAATGATAAAATCATTAAGTAATATAAAATCTCTACTATTATAACTCTAAGTGCTTCTCAGATTATTACTTTCTTTACTAATGAATCTTCATTAACCTCTTTAAGATCTTTACTCTTATAGCTGTCTGCTGTGCCTGCTACTGAAGATGAAGAAAATATGAGAGTAAATACTAATAAAGAGAAGGAAAAAGATAGTAGAGATACTATATTAAGTAAGTTACCTCTATATATATTAAATTAGATAAAGCCTAGATCTTTAAAGAGAAGAAAGAAGCCATACTCTTTAAGTCTGCTACTATCTAATGCTAAATCTTTAATATCTTCTGAAGGTTCAAATTTAAAGGATAAGACCTCTATTCAAGCCTCCTCTAATAATAATCTAAATGACTCTAACACTAAAGATATTTCTTCTTCTTCTTCTAATAGTAATGCTGATAAATCTTCTATAGGGTCTTTAAAGAGGAAGAGGTAAATAGTTTTTAATTATAGAATTTTATTCTTTAGCCTCTAACTTGATGTTTTGTAGGCTTATCTTACTTCTCATTCTATAATAGGTTAGGGGCTTTTTTTGACCTCTGAGGTTATTTTTCATTCAGTTCAGGCCTTATATAGGCCTTAATGTAGTACTCCAATTGATCATGTGACTTTGAATGGCTGAGGGATAGCTTGATGAATAAAAAGGTGACATGCAGATGCATGGTGCTGTAAACCAGAACTTGTGTATCATACATGTACAAATGAAAAATAAATGGTTTATCCAGGGGTAGTACTCAACAACAGTACCGCATATCGCCAAGTCGAACAGGAATATTGTACCGCATTTAGGCAAATTATTAAGTTAGTTATATCATATCGCCTGTTCTCGACCTATCGTTAACCGGACAATCATCAACAAATATTAACAACAGAAAAATATCAACTCAATCAATCAATCAATCAATCACTGCGCATCCATAGCCAACACAACCTCCCCCACGGGCACAGCCTTGGGCCCGACATAATCCCCCTTCCTCACAAACCACCACAGTGCCACAAAAATCGTCAACCCCCACGTAATCAGCGAGGTGTAATTCATATCCGCCGCCGTGACCGGCATCGCGAACGGGAACGAGAAAATCACAATAAACACCATCATATACGCGGACGCGATCGCATTCACCACATACCCCACCCACCCGCGCATCACGAAGTAGCCCGGCCGTACGGCCGCTGCCGACCAGCGCGCGCGCAGCAGGAAGGGCAGGATAGCGGCGATGTAGGAGAGCGAGGAGAGCTGCACGAAGGAGTTGACCAGCGCGCTGAAGGCGGTGGTTGAGCCGACGTAGATGCAGCCGAGGATGGTGACGATGCAGCCGCAGATGACGGTGGCGTTGAAGGGGTTGTGGAATGTGGAGGAGATTTTGGAGAGCCAGGGGCTGAAGGGGGTGGCGTTGTCGCGGGATAGAGTCCATAGGGTGCGGCCGGCGGTGATGTAGCAGCCGATGCAGGTGATGAAGGTGGGCAGGAAGGCGACGATTAGGAGGCCCAGCGCGCCGCCGTTGGAGCCCGTGGCCTGCCGGTAGATTTCGGCTAGGGGGAAGGTGGAGTTGCTGGAGAGGACGAGATCGAGGTCGTTGATGGCGTAGAAGAGGGAGATCATATATGTTAGGGCGGTTACGAAGCCCATGGACATTTGCGCTAGGATAGCTTTGGGGATGTTACGGCTTGGTCTATAGTGGAGCAGTTGTCAGATGGGATTCAATCTGTGAGGGATGACGACGAGGTGGATAGAGATGCAGGGACGTACTTGGGGAGTTCTTCGGCAATATGGCTGGTGACGTCTGGCGTGCCGACTGAGTATGCGCCGTTCAACATACCGGCAACAAACACGAAACCATTGCTCGAATATCCAGTCTGGTTCTCCCAGTCGCGCCACACAAAGCTGTTTGACGCATATCCCACGCCATTCACATGGGGCATGATCGCGCAAACGAGGATCGTCACGAACACTCCGGCAATGATAAAAAACATGCCTAGGTTGCTGATGGAAGGGAGAGCGCGATTGGCAAACAGCACGATGCAGCAGCATAGCCATGTGCAAATGATATAGCTAACGAACGTATGCCATGCCTTTGCTTCCAGGTCTGGGTGGAAAAGCATGTACATTGATACGGTTTGGTTTGCGAGGATGGATGACATCGAAGCTGCGCCGAAGATCCAGGCAAGGCAGTTCCAGTATCCCGCAAACCAACCAACAGGGCGGCCATATTTGCCGGCCGTTACGGAGGCCCAGTGATAGACTGAGGGGGGTTTTGGTCAGCTTGACGTTCTTTGATATCGGCATGGGAGATATGGACATACCTCCCGCGGCTGATGGCATTGCGGAGGCCAGTTCAGCAATCGAAGCTGCGACGAACCAATAGCATATTGCGACGGCGATGCTAGATGAATCAGACATATTAGATGACTGGCATACCGAGCATGTTGACATAAACACTCACAATTCGTAAATTACGCCAGGCGGTCCTCCGTTAAAAATGGCGATAGTCTGCCGTATGAACCCAGGTTAGAAGCCATCCAAAGCACCGCAGCCATAATTATGCGCCATGCAACATACAATACTGCCCCCCATAGCAATCCACGTATTTCCCGTCGTGATACCCACGCCGCAAATGCTCATGAGACTGAAGTTGCGCTCGAGCTCCTGCTTGTGCCCGGAGGCATTGATAGCTTCATCGGAACGGTCTGAGGGCGCGCGCCCCAGCGTATCTGTCGAGGGCGACATCTCATTCTGTTTGTCCAGCGATGGGGTGGAACCCATTGTGTCGAAGCAATCCCGCTCCAGGATTACCCGGGGGATAATGTTTGCTCACTGGCCGAATTAATGGCGTGGTTGAAGATATATCAGCGAAGGCGTGTGTCGGGCTATTAAGTATCTGGATCGGTTAAAACGATATCGAGGACGTCAAGGTCGTAAGAAGGCAGAAACGAAGGGAAGAACTGTTAACGATAGGACAATTAAGAAGCGGGTGGAAAATCAATTGCCAGCAAGGAATGTGGTGTCAGAAGATTAATTAGTTAGGGCTATTTTTCGTCTGTGTCACCCCTCAGCCCTGATATCAAAAGCGAGACAACTCTTGAAACGACAACAAGCCCAACACCCGCGGCCGAGTCCAGACCATGAAGCAACAGAACTTATGATCGCGAACAATCGACTGCGATCAGGGACTGCAAGGAATAGAAGAGCTGAGGGATGCGGGAAAACAAACTTGACACCACCCCATCGCCAGCTAGCCATTTCAGGTATGCCCCTACGGAGGAGTTACATGCAGAACAAAGGCTAATCAGGCCTATCAAGCACCACAGTATGTCCGCCGCTAACGAAAACTCCTTAGTGGGGTACATCCAAAGGCCCAAGGGGCGTCACGGCATGGCATGATGGCACGCTGGGAGTCTCCCTCCCCATTGGCATCAGGGCCCTCACCAGGCACGTCTGCGGCTGGTTGGATGCTTTTATTTCTGGGCCATTTGTGGGGAAAACCGGACCTCAGCCCTCCTGATACCGAAGCGGATGGCGACACCGGCTTTCCAGGAACAGGCGAACGCGTGTTAATTGAGGCAAAAGATGGAACGGAACGCACGCGGAGAGACTTTACCGGCAGCCAAAAAGCCTTTTGAGTTGTTATCTTCTCCTACATGTACGGCCCTGAAAGTTTAATAATTATGCTCCAAATAGCTTTGATCCTGGCTGGTATAATTCATTACGCTTTTGGCGGCTAAAAGGTGTCAAGGCAAAAGGAACGCGCGACGAAGCTCTCTGCCCTGCACCATCCCTGCTGGAATAGTTGACCGGCTAACGAGCAGGCAAAAAAATCTTCAGGGGCTCCACGCTCAGTGTGGCGACGGGTACGAATGTTGTTGATTCAATTCTCTGGATTCATGGAGGGATTTTCCTCCCAAGGTCCCGATCTCTCACGATACCCGCTGTTCTACACACTCGCAGCACACAGTATCCACGTTTTTCCGGATTGATAAGACAAGCGAGGACCCCGAGGAAGCAAAATTGGATACTTGATTGCTCCGACAAGGACGCCCACGAAGGATCTTTTTCCTTTACGTGAATCTTACCAGCC
Source organism: Onygenales sp. PD_10 (assembly GCA_032988465.1). Classification (NCBI taxonomy): domain Eukaryota; kingdom Fungi; phylum Ascomycota; class Eurotiomycetes; order Onygenales; species Onygenales sp. PD_10. The sequence continues at coordinate 263,387 of JANTQH010000033.1, read as the reverse complement.
GAGTTCCCCCCAGCAAGGGAGACAAGGGGAGGAATCCGAGGATGCTACCTAGTAAAACTAGGCTCACATGAAAATGCTCTTTGATACCAGTGGGCAATGCTCATCGGGGACAGCTCGGATGCGATTTCTATCGTCGTATCATTAAAAATAAGCTTGAGCAGAGATGCCGGGCTCCGCAAGCGATTCTTGGTTCCCTGCTTTAACACTAACAAATAATGGTCTTACAAACCCTGTCGGCCGCTGCTTCGAGCAAGGGTTTGCTTGACCCTGCGAGGCTCGCCATGCAGAGAAATTCCTCCGTAGCTCGAGGCGAGCCAAAAAGATGGAAGACACAGGATACGGGCTCTGCTGAATTTGCCAGGCTTTTGGGCTTCGTTTGAAGGAATTCAACCCCTCATAAGTCATTTATCGTACTTGCCCTATCACACAAGGTTGTTTATCCTTATCTTAAGTTACGGTTACTAGCCTCGGCGCCTCGCCACACGCAACAGCCGTTTTGCTGGCTGGCTGGAGGTTGCATCCCAGGCTGACATAACTAGTAACTACGATGTAGCTATGCACCAAACCTAAGCGCAGCCACGGTATGAGGGGTCGAGGACACTTTTGAAATCCTTCGGCTCACGATAGTCGCCTTCGCCTACTTCGGAGCTCTCCACCGATGGCAAACTGCCCACCACCACCGTCTGATCGCCAAGGGCAAAATATCCACTCCCCCGCCGCTCCCCCACCTTTTGCCCAATCGTTGTGCACCGTTTTTGTGAAGCTATCGTCCGCGAAGGAAGAAGAAAGCCGCTTATCCCTCAATCCACGTCCTACGAAAGCAGATCTCCCAACCCAATCTTCAAATCAGGGTGATGATTCAAACCTCGTGGCCAACCCTACCTCGGAAGTCAGCGGATAATTGCCTTATTATCGTGGGCGATGTGTTTTCTCAATTCTTGTTGCATCGCAGCTCCAATCTTCTTTTTCAAACTCCGAGCTAGGCCCTATAGACGTTGGAATTTGCATCGAGGACTGTTGTTCCGGAGAAGACCCAGGCATGGTTCCAAGTGTGGAGCCCACCCAACTTGGCCGACAGAAGGGAATTCTGCGCTTGAACCTTGGTAGTTGGAAACTATTCGACCTAGCGGAGGGTTATGCATGTACCTTGCAACCAGATCGGACCAGGGGGGAGGGGAATATTGACTTATTGGTGGATTTTACATATGTGCATCGCTCGGTTATTCCATTCGTTTTTGTGGCTGAGCTATCCAGGTTCGACCTCCATGACACCTTTCTTAACTAATCCCGCGACAAGGGTTCTAAGGAGGCTTCATTCGAAACCGCTTCACGAATGATATGATCGATATCCCGCATGCCAACTGCATAATCCATACTAGCGACCACGATGGCGCGATTCGGTAGTCTCACTGGTTCGCCTCCTCTTCCATCCAATATGGCCCTCGCCGATACCACGAAAAATGCGCTCATGATTGAGCAAAAATCTAGCAATATCGCTAGTTTCCGATTTTCGCGTCCAATATGTGGGCCTTGCATTCCATGAATTATCTCGCTGAAAACCAATGACCGCACCGCATTCCGGCCTTAAACTCCTTGGCCCACAATCTTTTCCTGTTCAAGCAACTCTTGTTCCTCATAGCAGCTGGGGCATCGCATCATATGGAACCCATAACGACTTTCGCCATACTGGCTCCACGCTGAGGGGCTGAGGGGCCCTTCCCCCTCTTGCGTTTGACCAGAGGAGAAATAGATCCGCGCGGTTGCATCTATGATGTCGTCTCTGCTCCTCACGCCGGATCGCTGGCGATGGGGGATTGTAGATCAGAAGTCAAAAGCCATGTGGCCATGTGGAATGAGGGACATGCGTCACATATCTGCGGATGGTCGTCCCCCTTCATTGTCTTATTTCGTCGCTATCCCACTATCGTCCGCGCGGATTCGACAGTAGCAAGGGCAGGGCAGGGCAGCTATTCACGGCAGATCGGGGCGACTCAGTCAGGCTGCGAATCTGTGACCCCTATCTGGGGCCATTATTGAGTCAGGAACCGCTACTAAACCAAGCAAAAGCGGTTTATCCGCGGTACTGGATGTCCTCATTCAAACCCCCGATCCCGCCTACTGAAACCTGTTCGTCCTTATAGACGCTGCCTCTTGGCACCTTCCCACCACGCAGGGTTTGTCGTTCCTTTTTTTCCCCTTGGGGCCGGTTCCTATCCCCATTACTTTCCACCTGACTTCGACGTACGGCATATGATCTATCTCTGTGTTTACATTTTGAAGTAATCACTGTTGTGCCGCCTATATTACCCCTTGTGGTAATAGATTTTTCCCCGGCTGGCCTAGGCCCCTACACTGCAGAGCAACAATCAAGATCAATCCAGTGGGCTTAGGGACCACAGGAGCAAACAACGATATAATCTGTGAACATGTCTACCCAAGATGTTAAATTCTCGTCGGAGTTTGAGAGGGAGACATGGGCGTTATATGCCGTGGGAATTTTCGCTGTCGGAGCCCGATTGTGAGTGATATTTCATTTCGCAAATACATCAACTAGATCTAACTCTACACAATAGTGTCGCACGAATAAAACGACTCGGGATCGGAGGATTACAACTTGACGACTACCTAATGATTACGGCGGTGCTTTGGTACACCCTTCTATGTGTTGCTCTAAATCAAGTGGTTTCAGGCGGAGGCTCGAATCTAATGACTGAGGAGGATATCCGAAATCTAACCCCGATAACAAAAGCAGCACGGGTGGCTGGAAGCAAATGGGTTTATTTATCTGAGCACGTCATGGTACTCACGATATGGACAATGAAATTCTGCATGTTGACAATATATGCGCGCATCACGTAAGTTCCCCGTCGAACAACATTCGGAGTACTTGTGCATGGGGTGTCCGGTATTTCAAGCGGAAACGTCAACCATTTCATTAGCTAACAGTTTTCGCTGAATAGGAATGGATTGAGTCAGCGCCATCTTGTCAATTACTGCGCGATATACGTGGGATTGACGTTCGTTGCTACCGAGCTCTCCCTCTTCCTCATCTGCCGTCCCATCACGAATTATTGGGCGGTGCCTACGCCAGACTGTTGGTTACACTTTGAATGCCCTCTTTTTTTTTAATCTATTAACTAGCTAACCTTAATTACAAATCCAGATCAATGCTCCTCCTACCAATATTACGAAATTGTCAATGGCTGTCTATCCATCACGGGGGATATCTTCATGCTCCTCGTCGCTATTCCCCTCCTCATGACCGTCCGACTCCCTCTCAAACAAAAAGTTATCCTCATCCTCCTCTTCGGCCTCGGCATTTTCGTCATCATCGCCGCCCTCCTTACCAAAATCTACTGCCTCGTCCCCTCCCTGATCTCCTATGTCTACATGAACTGGTACTTCCGTGAAGCAACCGTTGCGATGCTCGTCACCAACCTACCGTTGACTTGGTCTTTAATGAGAGATATATTCCCCATGCTCAAGAGCTGGACTGGCGGATCTCGACCAACGGGTGTCTTAGGAGGAATCATATCATCTCGCCGCGCATCGCGACCTGCTCTCCAGTCGAGCGACTACAAACTTCGACCATTCAGCCGGCTAGCCTCGAATGATCCCCGAAAATCCGTCATAAGCAGCAATAGAACGCAAAACACCACCCGGGTCAGCGATGATGGTGAGTCTGTTCGTTCCTTGCATATTCGGCAGGACGTCACGATCACGGTTGCGTCTCAGAATGTAAAGGACAGTGACGACATAGAACGTGGGCACAGACGTGCTCATTTTGCCAACTCACCGTCTCCACCACCACTTCCAACGCCAGCCCCGGGCGAGCCTCAGGGCGTTGATGACAGCTGGTCACCCCCTCGCACAATGTCAAGAGGCGGGCCTGGCCGGACAAGTCCACCCAACTGAGGCAGCTGGTTTTGACTCAATGAGAATGAGGGTGGAATTAAAATGAGGACTGGCGGGCAAGCAGGCTGGGAGCTTTTGGTGTTTTCTTTTTCTTTTCTAATGTCATGATAGTGATTCCCTTTGTCTTCTTTTTTTGCTATTTTTGCCCTTTGTAATTGGCCGTCCCGACTCATAATGTCTATACGAGTCATCAGCGTACATGTACATACATACATAGATGTGATACCCAGGATAAGGGGGAATAATAACTAATGTATCACTTCCAAAAATAACCCCGATCATACTAGCAATTTAAGCTATCTCTTCTTTCCCAAATTCATTTTTGCCCCTCAGCAGATCCAACTTATCAAATGCATAAAGGGCATAGAACAACCCCTCCCTCCCCTTTTGATCGTCCCTGGTACTTTTTTCATATTCCAACAAACCCATTTCAACCTATGCGCTCAATTGCCGAATATCCCGGCAATGTTCTCCACACCTTAAGACGATGTGGTCGAGTGGTAAGACGTCGCGTTGTGGCCGCGCCAGCCTGGGTTCGATTCCCAGCATCGTCAATTAACAGCATTTCATCATCTTTTTGCCCCCGTTTCGGGGTCTATATTGTCTTTAGGCGAAGGGGAACCGGTATGGGGGATTGGATATCCTTCTTTTTTTGTCTGCGGGGGTTGTAGAGATGTATCATTGAGGGAGATACTGTGGGAAGGCTGAAGACTCTCATATTGCCTAGCTAGCAAGAGATCTATCTACTGTGTGACCACATGTTCACACTAAGCCCAATTGGGAGATCAGAGGCAGCCTACAGCCTACACCCCCCCTTGAGCAGAGCTGTGCAAAACACATAGATCTCACAAAAACACTGCTAATCAGTGGAAAAACCCTAGATACATATAAAGACTTGCTATTTTCCTCCTTTTCTACCAGAAAATCCTAGTAATTTCATGAAATGATTAAATACAACTATACTTAGAAGCTTCATCAAATTATTAGCTGCTATTTTGGCTGTAGGAATATATTCTAATAATATAATATCATTCTTTAACTGAGATTACAAGTAATAAAAGCATGTATCTATGTAATTGGGAAAACTTGAGATGAAAACGTTGCATAGAATAAGGTTGTATTTGCTATGTTCCTGGGCTATCCATGGCTATTTATACCACAGGGCCTGACTAAGCTATGTAGGTGACTAAGCACCATGGATATTCTATGGTGTGGAGCATGCACACATAATAATCTATATACTTACTACAGACTATAATTATAGTAACTTGAGTGAGGTCTATTACATCTTTATTATCTATAAGAATCTATATAGAGAATGTAATTATAAATTTAATCTCTAATATAAGATTATAAATTTATATTACCTTATAAACTGTCTTGCTGAGTATGATATATTCAGCTTCATTTAAACTAAATGATATGTAGGCCTATTTAATAGACTACTATAATATTAGAATACCTATAAGCTTGAATATATAGCTGGATATAGATTTTCAATCACTATTCAAAATACTTACTAAGTTACTCAATTGGAATTTATATATCTAATTGGGAGGTAGATATTATTTGGGAAGTTAGAAATCAGATTATTAAGATACTTATAAAAGAGGTTTATATTAAGTATTTCCTTTAAATATCAGATGATATATAATAATACCTTCTATAATTTTAGTGTTAGATTAGTACTATGCTAACTGAGTAATAAGACTACATGTATGATATCAGGCTGAGTTTTGACTGTGAGATATTAGATGCAGCCTACACCCTATTAGTAATATTACTTTGTAAAACTACCTTTACTCTCTAGTATAGAGAAATCATTAAATCTAAGAGATTCCTTTATAGATATATGAATAGTAATAATGTCTTCCATATAGAAATCCTCTACTAAATGATTAATATAGTATTAGTGAGTTAATTTAATTCTCTCAGATGTGTAACTTACTTTCATACCTAAATATTTCTCTAGTTTGTATAGATCTTTGATCTTAAGATGCTCATTCAATTTATATACTAGCTAATTAGCATTTATGGGATCTTTAGATGTTATATTTAAATTATCAATATAAATAGTCATATAGAGGTAAGGTTTAGTAGTATATTATTATAAATTTAAATTATATAAACATTACTCATAATGAATTTTATTCTTATGAGAAGAGCTGTCAAAAAATTATATTAGATTCTTACAGCTAGATCCAATCTGTAGAGACTATTCTCTATAATGTAAATAAATATTTTTAAAGCATCTAATTTAAAGCTAGAAGATTACTTTATATAAATAATTTTACTCAGATATTTATATAGGTAGGCTAGTATGATATCTATCTGTTAGAGTGTCTACTTATATTATACTACTATAGTAAATAATAAGTAGTTCATAATATTAGTTATTATAGATATATAAGTCTCCACTTTACTATTCTTCTTAAGCTAGTTCCTATAGATCACTCATTAAGACTTTCATAGAATATCATTAGAATCTGCATTTAAATCTATTAATTAATCTTTTTCAATAAATACTCAGCAGCTGAAGGCTACTAGTTTCCTAATAAATATATTAGACTGAGAGACTAGATATTATATATTCTACTATTCTAGATTAATTATCTTATATTACATTGATTTTCACCAGTATTCTCTCATTCCCCCTGATTATAATATGATATCCTTATATGATTTAGAGAAAATACTTATATTAGATAAAGAGATGTAAACTATATAGATATTAACAGGGTAAAATTACTTGCTATCTTTAGAAGGTTCCTCATTCTCCATTATATTAATTATATTGATATTGAGCACCTTGAGGCTCTAAATGTTAGTTTTTACTTTTTAGACTGTTAGTATATTTAGAATTTAGCTTTAATAATATAAACTGAACATCAGACATATGAAGTATTTTATTAGATTTAAAATCTTAAAGTTGAAAAATTAATATTCTATTAAATCTAATGAGTTTATATAACTCTATGTGAGGAGATAATTTATCTGTAGGCTTCTATAAGCTGTGCAAGTGAGTGTAGACCTCAGTTCTAATTTAATGAAAATATTTTACCTAGAATAGTAGGTTTATAAGTATACATCATGATATTATATAGAGACTGAGAGTTATAGAATTTACTATCTGTAATCAGAATATATTATTATATAGAATTATAAATATAGAGGTGTTATTAATTATTATAATAACTATATTCATAATATTTGCTCAGAATTTTTTGAGTAAACTACTTATAAATAGAATTGCTCTCATACACTGTATTATAATTTAAATGTCATATTTGGAGATACCATCTTAATGAGAAGATTAAGGGGTAGTTGATTCTTATTTAATACTATAATTAATTATAATCTTATTTATTTTCACAGACTGAAAAATGCCATTAATATCTATTTATATAAATGCAGAAAATCTAAAACTAAAATTCCTTATAAATTTAAACTAGAGAGTAAAGAATCTAATAGCTCTATCTTTTAACTTTAAGAAATACATTCATCTCATGTAGGTTACATTACATGTAATTAACATCTAATATTTAATTTCTTTATGAGACTTCAGGGGATAATCAGATAGATTCTCTAATATTCTACTTTCTTCTATAAGATTAATATGAATCTTTTTGATTGATTATAAAGACTATAGTATGAGTTTTTATGAGTAATAATGAGTTATACTGGCTTCAATATATTTCTCACAGAAAAGTCCTATTTTTGAGCTATTAATTTTAATACCAGATTTTAAATCTTTTAACATTATAATAATTGTGCCTGCATGAATATAGTCTAGATTCTGATACTACTCACAGTACTCAGTAAGAGTCTTACTTATAAAATTATAGCCTGCATCTATAGGTCTAATTCTATCAAACATTTTTAGGAGTATAATAGTAATAGTAGCTACAAGTAGAAGTCTGATTTTTCAGGCTAAATCTAATATTCTATAATCATATAATTTTATTATGAAGTTTATTACTCTACTAATACTATTAAGATCTTATTTATATTTACATTTAACTATCTCATATAAGCTCCTACTAGAGATTTAAATTGCATGAAAAATAATATCATTTAGAGATCTATAAATAAAGTATATAAAATTAATGTTGAATAGAGTGAATTTATACTCTTAATCCTTTAGAGTTATAAAGGACAGTAAATTAACTATTAATTTAGAAATATAATGAATGTTTTGTATGATAATATCATTATTCTTAACCTTAAGAACTAAGTATTTTATCTCTTTAATATGCTCTTTCCTGCCTGTAGTGGAGTTGACTGTTAGTATGCCTATATAGAATTGAGTCTTTATAAGAGAAAAATATTTACTAATTATATTTAGACTAGCTTCTATATCTAATAATTACAGCTTAAGAGCTGTAGTGTTTTGTGGGGTCACTGAGAGTACATCTTCCTATAATTCTTAAATTATGATGATATTTATAGATAGTTAATCTATCATTAAATTCTTATTATTTATAGATTTATTAGTTTTTATATTATTAGAGCTATTCTTATTCTTTCTGTGCCTACCTCTATTCTTATCTCCACTCTATTTTTCAATTTTCTTAAGTTAATTAGGCTTATGTTCAGGGTGCAGATACCAGCACTATTTATTAGTATAATTAATGTTCTTATAATAAGAGTAGGTTTACTTATTATTTAAATTATTAATTAGAGAGTTTATAGAGTTAGTATTAAAATTCTATATTCTTAGAGCTGTAAATTTCTTTTCAGTCTGATTAAACAATTATTTTATAAGGTTATTTATATTGATATTAATGATCTTGTCCTGGCTACTAACATAAAAATCATTCAAATGTAACTTAACAAATACTTTTTAAAAATCTTTGAGGCCTAGAAGGAAGAGGTTATGATAGATGTCTTCTAGATTATAAGATAATACTTTATAATAAGTTATAAGATAGTAAAATTAGTGTTAGTAAGGCATATAGTTAATATTCTTAATGAATAGGCTTATAAGCTTCTTAATAATATTCATATATTTCTTTACTAGGGAGATTGTATATTCAGTGTTAATTGTATTCTAAACTGTGATAATATTATTAAGTTCTAAGTCTCTAATAACTTCATATATATTCCTGCACAGACTAGATAGAATATAATGATATAGCATTTTTAATTTTATAAATTATTTAGCTCTTTTATATTAAGTTTCTTTAGAAAAGATCATCTTATAATTAAATAAAATATTAGATCCTCTAATCATCTTAGCATCATCTAATATACTATTAGTATTTCATCACATATTATAGTTAGAGTCATTAAATATAATAATCTTCTTTATAGTAATAATAGAGTCAATTTCTTTTTGATATTCATACATCTTAGTATATAATATATTAATTGTAGAGGTTGATTAATAAATTAATTATTAATATACTATCTTTCTTATAGAATTAAGAACCTGCACCATTAAGTCTCTCAGTACTTCTTTAGTTATTATAACTAGTCTATTAGAATCCTCTATAAAGTTATAGGTAGAGGTAAATATATTATTATAGACAGTCTCTACCTCTTCATCCTACATTATATATTACTATTTATATATATTATGAGCTTTGTGGGTTATAAAAGATTCTAAGCTATTATCTCCCTTATTAAAATTAATATCAAAATAGTTGATGAGTTATTATCTAGTCTATAATGAAGTCATACTGATAAGAGCTACCCTGCTAAGAGTAAGTTAAGCTATAATATCTATTTAAAAGATAATAGAGAGATCATCAGGCATGCTATGTATCTTTATAATGCTTAATCAGATTAATTAATAATATAATCTCCAAAAAATAGGTTAGAGGTAAAAAGGCCAATTTAGGTGAAAATACCTCTGAAAAAAATTTTCTCATGCAATTTAAGGTGTAAGAATGTGTGAATTTCACAAAATTAAATACCTAATAGTAAAATATAAGAGATATCCAGGTTATATGAACCTTCTAATTGTTTTTGCAGCATTTTTGAATGAAAAAACATATATCAGGCTATAACCTGTGGGAAGGCTGAAGACTCTTGTATTGCCTAGCTAGTAAGAGATCTATCTACTGTGTAACCATGTGTTCACACTAAGCCTGATTGGGAGATTGGAGGTGGCCTACAGCCTACAGATACACAGTGTGCGCGGAGTGGATTCTGATATCATGTGATGTGTTTGCCCTATTTCAAGGTTTTGAGATTTAGGATCGTTTGCTCTTTGATTTTAATAACTACAGAGAGTAATTATGGACTTTTTTTTTTCTCCCAGTTTCCTTGATGTAGCTCATCTATACATACATATGAGTTATGGCAAAATATAGCCCTTTTTCTTCGGTGGTTGTTGTTGTTATCCCCCGAGAGTTACATTTGGTGAAATATATATATTTTCCTCTAGTAGTTAGTTTCCGCCCTCGCCCGCCCTTGACGCCTCCTACGTCACATATCCCCTAGTTCAAAACCCCGCTCCGCCCCTCATCCGCTCCGCGATCAATCCAAATGCCGACGCAAAGCACCATCACAGTATGAACTCTCCAAAAGCTGTAGGACAGCTCGCGATGTCTCCTAGAATCCCAATGTCGTCCCGGCCAGGTGATATGAATCCACCGAATGAAGCCGCCCCAACATCATTCAGAGATGTTGGGATCATGGACTCACTATGTGAAGCCTGTGAGGCCCTTGGATACAAGGTCCCTACACCAATTCAGGCGCTGTCGATCCCAAGGGCACTGGAGGTCCAGGACGTGGTCGGCCTTGCAAAAACTGGAAGTGGCAAGACTGCAGCTTTCGTGCTGCCGATTTTACAAGCATTGATGAAGAATCCACAACCGCTGCACTCTCTGATTCTTGTCCCGACTCGAGAACGCGCCCTACGGATCTCCCAATTCGTCGAAGCTTTGGGCGACACGATATCTGCCCAGTGTGCGCTGTTAATAGGGGGAGACAACATGACTGGGCAGGCCATCGCCTTGGGGGAGAAGCCTCATATCGTGATTGCAACGCCTGGACGACTCCTGGACCATTTGGAAAATACGGAAGGTTTCTCATTACAGCAGTTAAAATATCTCGTTCTGGATGAGGCTGATAGACTGCTGGATCTCGATTGCGGCCCCACCTTGGACAAAATTATGAGAATATTGCCCAGAAGGACAACATTCCTGTTTTCAGCCATACTGTCTAGCAACGTGGAGTTGCTGCAACGGGCAGCGTTGTCGGATCCCTTGAAAGTCTGGGTGTCCACGAAAAGTCAGACGGTCTCAACATTGTTGCAGTCATATAGTTTCACCTCGTTAAAGTACAAAGATATTTATCTTGCTCAACTATTGAACGAGCGAGCTGGGCAGACGGCAATTATATTTACACATACAATTAACGACACCAAGCGCCTCACGATCATGCTACGATCACTCGGATTCTCCGCGATACCCATCCACAGCCAGCTATCGCAGAGTGCCCGATTGTCAGCACTAAACAAATTTCGGGACGGGTCTCGAAATCTCCTCATCACCACTGACTTTGGTGCCCGTGAGCTTGATATACCTTCTGCTGACCTTGTTATAAACTACGATATTCCCGTTGATAGTAAGATATACATACAGAGGGTCGAGAGAACTGCTCGTGCCGGAAGAAATGGTATTGCCATTTCTTTCGTTACGCAGTATGATGTTGAACGCTGGTTGCGGATAGAAGATGCCCTGGGCAAGAGGTTGGATGAGCTGAAAATGACTAAAGATGAAGCCATTGTGTTTGCTGAGCGAGTTGGGAAGGCCCAGAGAATTGCAGAGCTTGAAGTCGCCACAGCAGGGTATCCATCACAGTTATCTCTGGGTTAGAATAACGAGCGCTTCTTGAGGGTCCATTTTGGACAGCGAGTGGTCCAGTCGTACATCTTGACTTCGTTCCGAATATTTATTTTTGATGGTATTGTAGGGTTCAAAAGTCGGTGAAGATGGGACATCCGTGTGTAAGAGTGTTAAACGATTTAATTCAAACAAAAGTGAACTGATTATTAGGATCCTTCTTGCAGGAGTTTGATATATGGTGAAGAAGGATGACATTTATGTATACATGCTCAGCGTGGCATTACTCGGGGGGTCAGGGTTATTGTTATAGAAGACACATCTCAAATCATCTGGGCAGTACTACTTGGGAAATACTTATATCATTAATTCACAGGGCCATTGATTGTTGGACGGACACGGTAAATAAGGGGAGAGGGGAAGGGGGGGACCGTTCGTTCGTATGTTTCAGGCATTATATGATGTTCAATTAAACTCCACAATAAACCATAGTCTTCCATAAATATTCTGTATATAGAAAAAAAATCAAGAAATTCAACATGTTCTGCAGAGATCGAACCTCGTCCATATAATCAGTAATCCATTCGGGGGGACATCTGTCACCCGCATCAGAGATCATAGATGGTCTGTAATATAACTACTGAGGTCACTGCAGAGCTCAAAAAGCCCCCACTTGAACATGGTCATGCGGGGGTGAAAAGGGTGGTCATTAACTCATATAGCATGGAGGTATAATAGTGGCAGGAGGGAATCAATGTTGTTACAGTTGAAGCCATAGTTGATTTATGGGCACATTTGACGCACCCATTGAATGATCGCGGAGGCCGTAGTTGATAATTAATAGCGGGGGGGGGGGGGGGGGCGGGGCGGGGCGGTGGAAGGTCACATTTTGACGAACCCGTCGAACGGTGGGGGAGGCCGTAGCTGACCTTAAGGGGATTGTCACATTTGACGCACCCGTCAGATGGCGAGATTGAGAATCAGTGAGGGGAAAAAATCCAAATCTCATCCAATTTTAACGGTTTCTTTTGCAGGATGCTCCTCCTAGTATTCACTACAATGATCTTGATGTTTTCGATGCAATTAAGAGCTCATGGTAGTGAAAACTGGGTCATAACCTGTTGGAGGATGAAGGGCATGACAGATTGATTCTAGCTACGTGGTGACATGAGGAGTGGAAGGACTCAGGCGCGTGGCCACATTGCCTGACATAATGCTTTTCAGGTTAGCCCCGGAAGGAGATTTTTTATCGATCACTAACAGTGTAGAATCACTTATTTTAATGTCTTTTTCAGCTTTGAAATGTGTATTTTGTTGCTGAATCCCTTTCACAGTTTATCCTGTTTGTATGTACATAGCAGTTTCTGCAAGCTCCCAATTTTGTGCGGGGCTCGTAAATTAAAAAAACCTAGGGGAGTAACAGTAGTACAGGTAGATGGCCTCGATTGATGGATAACCGCAGGCAGCCAATTCCCTGGCTTTGATCTAGCCCCATTATTAGTTGAGCCCGCGAGGGGTCATGAGACATTACCACAACTCTTGAATAATCGAAACCCTCATTGACAATCCATCGGGGTTCGGATATCGCTCCCTGGATTCCGGGATTATGGGCTAGTAGCCATTGACACCGCTCGAATACCAGGCTAATCGTGCCGCACGCAGTGGCCACACGGGTTGCAGTTTTGCTGCACCCGTGGTGGGTGCGCCTCACCAGTATGATAATATCACCACTAGCATAAATGTATCTTTTGTATGGAGAACACATATAAAAGATACTTATAGATATCTATGATTTCTCCACCACCACACTAGATATAACTCTCAGATTTTAATAGAAGTCTCTAGACACTATAAGGAATATAATAATTTTAATAAAAGTATGATTTTCTCCTTCATTCTCTTTTTTTCTATTTTTAGTGTCAATTTTAGCATGTTTTCAGTTTTATCCTAATTTTAAGAGAATAATCCATTTTCAATGGATTTACTTAATATTATTATATTCTCTAGTATTTCATGTATACTCTATTCCAATATGAGCTACATATCTAGTGTGGTGGTGGAGAAATCATGAAAAATAAAACATCATCAAGTAAGTATCTTTTATATGGAAACCCCATACAAAAGGTACCTAGTGGCAGTTTTTATGCTAGCAGTGATATTATCATAGCGGTGAGGCGCACCCACCACGGGTGCAGCAAAACTGCAACCCGTGTGGCCACTGCGTGCGGCACGATTAGTCCCTTGCATCAACCCAGGCGGCTTAAAAATTTAAAAATTTGAGGTTAGCTCGGATTATTGATGTCGGAGGATTAATAAGGGGTTTCGCCGTTCGAGCGACTGCCAAGTAATCCAGGGACAAGGAGGGAGGGATGAGGCGAGGTTGAGCGACAAAACCATCCTGCTGTAGCTGGAATACCGTGAATCAACTGAATAGCATCTGGTACAGAATTCCAAACGTTTGGGAAGCCCTACAGGCTACAGCTGATAGTCTTCGTATTGCGGGAAGATATTTTCTTCTGGAATGTTGATCGCATGGGCTGGTTATCCCATTTTGGGCAATATGAACGCTGATCAAAATGTTTAATTCAACCTCCGACTTCCAACATCACCAGCATCCTTTCAGCATCTTTCCTCACCGCCGAAATCAACTCGCACCACATTACCGGGATGCTATTTTCGATGGAGTCTATGAAAGAATGGATTGCATGGGATGGACGACAACTGCGTTTTGCCGGGCTCAACCACCACAGAATCAACTTTCCAATCCGCAAAGAAACAAACGGCTTCTCCGTGAATTCGCTCGCCTCTGGCGTCGAACCGAGGCGGTTTTGACTGTTCTTCCCCGTTTCCATACGCCAATGGAGCGAACCGGCCCAGTGGATGATGGAGGGGGGCGAAAAAATAGAGCCCCTAGCGGCGCATTTTTGCGCTATCTCCGAGTGTGTGGAAATGACAGAATTCTAGGTCGCCAGCCCTGGCTCTTCAACCTTGGCACACTGCATGACATCTCTTGCCTGGCGGATTTAACCTTCGAAATACTTTATTAATCCAGCTGATTGGACGCATCGAAAAGTGCGTACCTGCATGAAGGCTCAACGCCCGCATTCCAACCCACCATCCACGAGTTGAGGAACAAGATAGACAGCCTTGATTCCACGGCATTTATGTGTATCCATACCTCGGAATAAACGATAAGCTGATATGGGCATATACTTTTTTTAGGGTGTGATATTAACACCCACTACCCGGCTATTAACACCCGAAAAAAAATGACTAATTGGAAAAAAAAATAACCAGTACATAGTTTTACATACAAAAATACTACTGTATCAATGTAGATTAATGTGTCAACCCTGCACACTGATTTTCCACCCAACCACCCAACCTCCCAACCTCCCTCACTGCCTCACTCACTGCCACTTGCCCCCCCCCCCCCAAATATTTCTATTATTCAAATTCCTATCTCAACTATGTTCTCTATAACTCTCAACTACTACCCTCTCTATTATCTCTATGACTCTCTCTATTACTACTATGTTCAAAATGTCAGTTCCACCACTATCCATCACCCCTGAGAGCCAGTTTTTGGATGTAGAACAGCTATCCCAGTTCAATATAGTTACTTTCATTGAGGATGAAGGTATTTTTGAGATGCAATGCTCATAATTGAGCTAGCTACAGCCACAAAATGCAGAGGAATTAGCAGAGCAACTGGTAGAGTAGGTGGAGTAGATTGAGAGCTAGTTTTTCATTCAGAATGATAAGTATGAGAAAGATATTAATAAAGATGTTGGAGATTCTATAGATTTCAATGAACCTAAGCTGAATGATAATTTTAAACCTCTGATATCAGAGCCTATACCTATAGGAGACCACAGTGAAATTTCTTGTCAGCTTCTCAAATTAACTGATCATACAGTTCAAATAATGAATAAGAAACTAGTCCAACACCTTAATCTTAACTGTAGATATTCTGGTTACACTATCACCAACTTCTGCATAGATCTCAAGAATAATTATTATATACTTAGATGTAATTACTCAGGAATGTTTAGAAACACTCAAAATATTATGAATGAGAACTATAAGTATATATATATCTCTACTTGATAAGTTAACTGTTCATTCCACCTGTGTGTGAAGAAGAGCCCTACTGAGTAGATTATAATAATTATAGTTCAAACTTATAATTATCTGCTGTTAGAGTGAAGCTAGGCTCACCTCATGCACTATTTGAGAGCTCTGAGTAAGAATATAAGGTCTTGAATCTATAATCTTATTAAAGCTATCATTCCCCCTTAAATGATCCATATGATTCTATATAGGGAGTTTGGTTAGATTCTATTGACAGATTGAAATCTATATAATATCACTGGAGCACTCATATAGGGGGAATTAAAGGGTTAAACTCCTATACAGGCTCTAATTGATGAGCTGACATCTGAATCTGATGATCAAATAATTATTACAGACTTTAAAAAGGATGAAGATAATTATATAACTTACCTTGTAATATTTTATAAGCTCTCAATTAAATTTCTTTATAATAATCCTGACCTTTTACTTCTGAATTCCACCTATAAAATGAATTGATATTACCTGCCTTTACTTAGTATTATTTTTATCACTAAGCTACATACAACAATCAATTTAAGCTTTATATTCATAAATGGTGAAAAGAAGATAGACTATTCATAAGTATCTCTAGTGAGAGAGATCTTTGTTTACACCTCACTTAATTCTCTGTTGTAGTGGCAACCTATCTAATTGGATTAGCAAATTTCCTAATTAAGTTAAATGTCAATAAAAAATCTAGATATATAGATTTATATGCTAATATCTACTCTACAGCTAGGCCTGCAAGCAGATTATAATGATATTTAACACTTATAACATCCCTTATCTGAAAGTTATAGTCACCAACTGAGAACTAGCCTTAATGAATGTGCTTGATGATATTTTTTATATTAGCTATTATCTTCTCTGTGAGTGGCATGTTGATTATAATGTCATCAGCCATGTAAAGAAGTATTTTACTATTACTAATACTAATATTAAAGGCCTTAACTACAAGAGAAAATGTAGCAAGAAATGCTATGATTTCTTCATGAAAGAGTAATGAGCACTTCTCTTATCTTCTACAAAAGAATAGTTTTACTAGTATTATATTATATTTAGAGTAAATCAACCTAAAGATCTAGTGGATTACTATGAGAATACCTGATTGAGAAACTATACCTACAGAATTGTATGTTACTATACTGATACTATTCCTTACCTTAATCATTACATTTCCTTATATATAGAGGGATCTTACTGGGTGTTGAAGTAGTATATAATCACTTCAACAGAAAATCTATAAGTTACTATTCATTAGATCTATTAATTTTGAGATAATCAGCATTCTACCTACTAAAATGAGCTGGCAATTACTAAGACTAAGACCTCTATGACTGCCAGTATATTTCTATTTAGTAACTTGGTTAGTAAGGTTTCATCCTTCACACTGCAGATTCTCTACAGACAGATGATTGAGGTAAAAAAATTACAGGATTATAGAAAGTAATATCAATCTAAATGCCTTAATTATATCTATATGAGGCTTCCTTATAGGCATTATATCCATTAGTGCCTGAATAGCTACCTTGTAATTGAATTGAATACTATTCATTCTTACTGACTTTATAATCAAGAGGTAGGTTGCTATCTTCAATGTGCTGAGCAAAGAGAGGTATCATTTCCTCATAAAATCATTGCTGAACCTACTGTATAGGGTGCAGATCTACAGGCAAGAGGTAGTAGTTATTCTTATAGGCACAAATAGGGCTCTATACACAGGGGTTCAACCACTATAGAGAGGATAGAATAAACACTGCAGGCATAAAAGATGTAGTAAAATCAAAATTGAAATAGGCATCAGCTTGCAGTAGCATCAGCTGCCACTGAGCAGCATACAGCCTACAATATTACTAGTACAGGCTATATTATTAGTAGTAGCACTACTACAGCACCTCTTACTACTATAGATCTGCCTGCCTCTACAGTGCCTGCAGTGCTTGAGAATTTGAATTCCACCCAAAAACAGGCTACTACACTGACCTTCTCTACCCACTCCCCTGGCTGCCCTGGCCATCAAAACCATACCATCCACAAATCCTACTATGATGTCACCTTGCAGGATATAAATCAGGCATTTTTTGAGAGGTTAGGGGGGGAGGTAGATGCAGTAGATGAAATAGAGGACCTCCCAATTCTAGGGAGCTGTAATATGTAGAGTCAGTTGGTGGTGGTGGGAGACAGTCAGGTGTTGGTGGAGGATATCTATGAAATCTTGGATTAATAATAGGTGGGTGGAGTTGGGTCATTAATGTACTTCTAGGTGCTAGTGTTTTCTATGTAAAACTATGTACTGGTTATTTTTTTTTCTGATTAGTCATTTTTTTTTGGGTGTTAATAGCCGGGTAGTGGGTGTTAATATCACACCCTCTTTTTTTGGGTCGCCCATCTCTTTTCCATGGAGGGGAGATTGTGCCTGGTCCATCGTCAGGCACAAGCGGGGAAGAACTCGTTAGCGTTGCATACCAGATATTAACAGCTGAGTACAGCCATTACGAGCCGATAATACCAACTAAGCATAATATAGCCTAGTACGCCCATTTTGCGCCAGTGCCCTGGCATATTCTAACTATAAATGGCAAGGCCGGTATTGGTTGCATTATACATACGGCGATATGACAAAACTAGCTTCAATCCTCTCACCAACGTCTATGACAGTCACCTGCGTCCAGACCACGATCCATCACTACTGCACAGAATCTCAGCCCACTTCAAATAGGCATATAACCACTCCTAGTTAGAGCCGTTGAGCTGAGTTGCCCTCGACCCATCTCGCCCAGGGTCTGGGCAGGCTAATATGTTACTTTTTGAGCCGCATGCAACCTCACTCTATTGCTTGGCAAACGATGGAGGGGACAAGTGGTAAACCAATCTATCTTGTTCCTTGCTCTGACGGGGATTGTGGCACAGAATATCCCAAGATCATTTGGGGTAGTGAATTTCTTCTTTTCGTCGTTTTCTTTGCTTGCAATATGTTGTCTCAACGTGCGAGTCATCCGGGACCGCAGAAATAGAGAGCGTACATCATGGTGTCCAGATTGGAACACGGAAGATCAAGACTCTCCTCTCCATGCATGTCTCCTGCTGGGCCCATGTCCTCCGTTCTCCAAGCGCCAGGAAACCAGTATTAGTCCACCATGGCGCTAAGGTGAGAGGATCCAACCGTGGCTGATATTAATAGTCCTACCAGTAGGAGATGGGGTTTATCTGCCTAACAAACCTAATATTGTGAATTAAAATGCGCTGGAATGAAATGAGTGGGCGCCTTGAGCTTACCATATCTTGACAACCGCAAAGTCGGCGCTTCCCCTTATCTCAAACCGGGGTGGCCATTTTGCCTCCCATAGGCTATGGATCCCTTTGCGGGTTCCCCCAATCTCGGAGGATAATACCGCTGACAATATATTATAATATGCCATAGGCCCATCTTTTTCTCCTCTCCTCGTTTCCTTTTCGCGCTCTTTCCATCCCTTGTCAAAGCCCACAGCAAACGCTTTGTTTGCGTCCTCTCTTTAAATTGCAGTTTGACAGACTCCTGTCGTTTCATAGGGGTTGCCTTCTGTCCATTTCTTGTTTTATTTCAGGCCCCCTATAATTCATTAATAGAATACCACTCCTTCAATGGGTTTGACCAAACTTTTGACAGCCATTGCGGCTGCGTCCAGTCTTTTGGTTTCATCGACTCTGGCCTTGGACCCGAAATCGAAAACTAATCTTGCAGTCTACTATGTAAGTAGCCCGGAAACAGTCAATGGTCGATACTAACATCTACATTAGGGTCAAGGTGCCTACCAAGATCGCCTGCGACATTTCTGCGAGCAAACCTCCTTGGATATTATCCCTCTGTCATTCGTCCATATATTCCCAGAACAAGGCCCAGGCGGATACCCAGGCTCAAACTTTGGGAATCAATGTGCAGACAGCTACTTTGTGACCAAGGATGGCATCGAAACTAAACTACTGTCTGACTGCCATCAAATTTCGGAAGACATCCCGATCTGCCAAGCTCTTGGAAAGACCATTCTGCTTTCGCTAGGCGGTGGTGTCAGGGGTTATAAAATCACGACCAAGAAAAGCGCCACCGACTTCGCTGACTTCCTTTGGGGTGCCTACGGTCCGAAAACGAGTGCTTGGGGTGATAACTTCCGTCCCTTTGGTGACAATGTTCTTGATGGATTTGATTTTGATATCGAGTATGATGGCAATTACGGTAAGAATGCCTACTTTCCATAAACTTAGAAACATAAGCTAACGAGTTAGGATATACAACAATGGTCAATCGCCTCCGCCTCCGGTTTAAGGAAGACTCGTCGCGGAGATATTACATTTCTGCCGCCCCCCAATGCCTTCCGGATGACCCACAGCTACTGGAACCCATTACCAACTCATACTTTGACTTCATTTTCATCCAGTTCTACAACACTCCCCAGTGTTCCGCCGCGAGCTATGTTGCAAACCCGAAAACATCAGGGTTTTCATTCGACCAATGGGTGCAAGTTGTTAAGAAGAGCGTGAACCCTTCAGCGAGAATCTTTATCGGCTTACCGGCGTCTCCCATAGCGGCCATTGCTGGTTACTACATTACCCCACCCCAGGTGCAACCTATGGTGGAAAAATTTATGAAGAAATACCCATCCAACTTCGGGGGTATCATGCTTTGGGAAGCTACTCAGTCTGATTTAAACCGGTACGGTGGCATGAGCTACGCAGACAACATGAAGAAGATCTTGTACAAGTATTCTCCTCCTGTCACCACGTCCTCGAAGACCACCACCAGCATCACCACTCGGTCAAGCACATCTACTCGCACAAGCACATCTACTCGCGCGAGCACGTCAACTACCTTGACTTCAACCACGCGTAGATCTACTACAACCACTTCAGTGTCCACTAGAACCAAATCTACGACACCTACAACCTCCACCAGGGTCAGCACCACGACTACCAAGGTTTCTACCCGAAGCACTTCCTACAGTGCGTCTCCTACAACTACCAGCCGAGCCAGCACATCGACTAGGGTCTCAACTCGTAGCTCAACACAGAGTACTTCAGCCCCTCCCTCCAGTTATCCTCAAAGCTCCAGCTCCCCAACCCTCACCCGCTCCACCGTGTCGACGAGCGATGTGTCAACTCATTATCCTACAGAGAGCCATTCGGTATCGACTAGAAGCACTTCCTATAGTGCCAGCCCCACAGAATACACGACGTCCTCAGGCTGCAGCGATTATCCAACTGGATCGAGCAGCTCGGGTAGCCCTATAACGCTGACGCGCTCGACCACACCCATCCCCACCTATACACCTAGCACCAAATATCCCCTCACTAACACGACCGCGGCTCCCACGCTGGCGTACCCAACTGGTGCATATCAGAGCGGCTCTGGACCGAAACCAATCACCACGGTGATTGTTACCTCATATACATCCATCTGCCCCACAGGTTATACCACAATAACCACCTCGTATACGACAACCTACCTCCCAGGAACCGCCTCTGCCACTCCCACCGGCTCGGATGCTTACCCGACCGCACCCCCAGCCGGATGGACAACGATCATCACTGTCTGCCCCAAGTGTGCTGCAACCCCCACAACCGTGACGCTTACAGTGCCAATCGAGACATATCCGGCTGCGATCCCAACATACCCCGCCAACCCAGGCCAGGAGTATCCTACAACCCTATCCAGCGTTCCAGTCCCCACCGTCACTCCAGAACCTGTCGAACATTGCTACGGTGAATACTGCCCTTCAACCCCACCGACCACCGCCTCGGGCGTGCTTCCTTCCTATTCAACCCCCTCCGGACCTGGAGGATACCCAACTGGTATCTCACCAGTTTTCCCTGGTAGCGCTCCTGCACTTTCCTTCGGCGGAAAGTGGCTCGTGACGGCTGTTGTGGGAGTATTCGTTGTGTTTTTCGGGATGTAATGGTCTTTTTTTGTTTAATTCTTCTTTCCTTGGATGCGACGATGAATCTTTTACCATTCTACTATTCTACCATTTATACTTTTTTGTGCGGTGTGCTTGGAGTCTATGCCGAGTGAAGGATGTACAGGAAAAAAGGGGACGATGAATATAACGTCTTGTTGCACGGTGTGCTTTTTCAATGTCGGGCTAGGATGTTTAATGCATTTGAGCGTTTTCCCTTCTCTTTGCATATATACATCCGCCATATATGTCTAGATTGGTTAAAGTTTGCTGTTTTCTATGTAATATTGCCTCTGTATCAATATATTTTGATATATCCTCAATAGACAACAGCAGGCGGCATTGGAAGCATAGATGTTGGATTAGTATAGTAGAGTATTGTGATAAGTATGTTCTGTTGCCGATAACATTGTTGCAGGTTGATTTTCATATTTCTACAAAATAGGGTTCAATCAAGCTTAACTAGCTCTAATACAACTAGAGCATAAAATTTAAAAAGTAAAGGGGGAATAAAACACCTCTAATTGGGAACGGAAACATGTGAGAAACAACAATACCGGCCATATCACCATCTATTTACTCACTCTTAGCCAACCTCCCACTCCTCAAAAACGGGACCTCAACACCTACAACCTCCCTACTCCCCTCTTCAAGCACAAAAACAATCTTATCCATTCCCTCCCCGCCATACGTCAGCCAATCAGTCGTCTGCCACGACGAGCACAGATCCACCAGAGCTCCCTGACCAGGAAGATCAGACATTTGCTTGTTATCTTGTGGCACGATATCGAAGTTGATACGCCAATGCTCTCTGATGAGGTTCTTGGAATACTCGGAATCATATGGGAGATTCGTGTACATGTCTTTGTCACTTCTAGGAACGGGGACTTCGTATTCGGATGGGTAAAGTCTGAAATCCGTGCTGAGGATACCCATCATGGGGAGTATTTGGGAAAATATTCCAGTAATGCCATCCGTAATCGATGAGCCATTCCGAGTGAGGGCATCAAGTTTAAGGCCTGACTTCTCGTCCATGCTCAGCGAGAGGGTAATAGGAGCATCAGATTGATTCTTGGCGGAATTAGAGCTTGTTTTTGCGCCACTGGTAAAATTTCCTAGGTACTTTTGGGCCTGATCTCGGGTTTCTTGCTCGATTGCTGGCATGAGACCACCGATCAAGGCATCGTTCAGGATGGAAACGGATCCGGGGGGCCCGGCGGTCAATGTGACAAATCCCACTCCGTATTGATCTACTATGGATAGTTGGGAGACGTATCCATTTGCGCCTCCGCTTTTAGCGTAGAGGTCAATTGTATGAGGGTGATCTGGTGTGAGATTGGTTGTGCGTTGGATTTCCCAGGGATCCCCTACGAGTGTTGACGGGGAAGACGACATAGATTTGGGCTTCAGCCATTTGCGAACTAGGTTAGGTGTTTCAAGTGCGGTTTTGTCGAGAATGGAGTTGGTGAGCCGAGTGAGGTCGTTGACTGATGAGTATAGCCCGCCCCCACTGTCATATGGTTAGTGGTAGCCCCAAGGTGAGATAGATGAAAAGATGAAAACGGCGGAGACAGAAACATACGGCGCGTTTATACCATAATCCGACCCCCAGCCAACCATGTCGCCGGGTGGGATCACGGCTTTTTCGCTATCACCAGGTGAAACGCCTGTATTGGTCATACCCATTGGCTGAATTATCATCTCGTCGAGCAGCTGATCAAAACCTTTGCCTGTCTCCTCACTGACAGCAAGAATAAACAGAGAGTATGAAAGTTGGGAATAAATAGGACGAGAAAATGGCACAGACACAGGCGAGATGTCAAGCATTGCTTTGAGTAGTACTGTAATATAGAGCGATATGTCAGAAACAGAATACGACAAAACGGAGAAATGAAGGACGTCTTTACCTTCCTTGGTACAGCCTTTGTTTAACCCTGCGACTCCGCAATCAGGATATTCGTCGCCGTTAAGATGTGGAAAGCCTAGCTGTTCATAAAGAGGTGCGAGGAAGTAGAATTCGAAGCCACCGTCTGTTAGGAAGTAATTAGCAGGCAGGTAAATGGTTCTTACTTATAAAAGGAGGGGGCGATAACATACAGCCAGGGGGGATTCCAGCCAAATGCTCCCCCAAAGAAGCAAAAGTTATATTCTCCCAGCGAATCGGTGACTTCTGATGTTTAAGTTCAGGCAAATATTTTGTGATAGGATCCTCAATATTGATTCCTGATTTCAACAGAACGAGATTTGAAAATATTTTAGAAACGGAACCAATCAGATACTGTGAGTCGCCGTCCACTTTTTTGGTGCCATTAATATTCCCATCTGCTAAGTGGTGGTATTCCCACAAAGGTCGGCCTCCATCGTTTCCATATTCATCGTCGCTCGGCGTAGAGAAAGCCAACGAGAACGAAGAGTTCTCCACGTTCCAGCCCGCCTCAATTTCTCCACGAAGAGCGGAGCCAATTGCGCGGGACAGTTTCTCCACCGCAGCTTTGACATGTTTGGACTTGGAGAGATTCGTCGGGCGAGGGAGAACGGGGCCATCGATGGGGCAACCAGAATATGATGGAATCGGTACAGGAGAAACTTCAGGGGGCAAAAGCTGGGCTGATGATTCCAAACCCCAAGCTGCCATACATAGTATAGCCCAGTATTTGGGCTGCTGGAATCGCATCGTTTCGCGGTCTTGAAAGCTGGGAACTCGCAAACCAGCAATAGGCAATACTGGCAATATGTTGTGGCGACGATGGAAAAACGCCAGATAACACCAATGAATAAAATGAGAAAGCAAAGTAATATCAATAATATTACGGACACTTGGTTAACAGGAAATTAAACTCATTTTTATACCTGGGAGAGCCAGAGGAATCCAGAGCTGTCGAAGCGCTCGGGAAAACAAGCGGATACGAAAAGAACGGAAGAAATAATCAAAGGACAAGCGACCAATTCCAAAATCGGCCAACTACCGTAGGTCGTGGCAACCCTATTTGGGGAATACGGCTGGCGTGGATTGGATATGGAGAATCTTAAGCCCATTGATCCCGGTAACTACGGCTAGGCTGGGAGGCACGCTCGTCGGTATACTGGTGTGGAAACTATCAGCCGCAATACTAGTTCCAATAAGGGGTGACAAGAAGATACACAGGAAATGATTTGTCGCACAGGGCAAAGAACAACATCATGCCTCCATTTTCTCGGCGATCGGGATGGACTGCGGCTTGCCGAGAAAGGCAATTTGTCGTGGTCGGCGCGAGGATTGCCGAGATGACGTTCAAATAGAAATGGTCACGTGGAACGCTAAGACCGTAAATGGCCTAGCGTTGCGCCTTCACTCCTTCGGCCAAGGGGGTGTGGCTTCAACAATCAGACTGAGATGAAGCGAATATGCGCGAGCCTGCTCTCCGCTGTACTTACTAACCGCGACACGTTGATACCGCTCGATATCTTGGTATCCTGATCCTGAAACGAGAAGCCCAATACTCGAAGAGGACTTTGCTTCTGCGTTGACCTTCACTCACCCTTCGAAACCCTATATGTGACCATCCAGATGGTCGTTCTTGGTTGCTAGCGGTGTGGTTGTAGCAGCTCCCTTAGAG
The DNA here is from genome assembly GCA_032988465.1 of Onygenales sp. PD_10. Taxonomy (NCBI): domain Eukaryota; kingdom Fungi; phylum Ascomycota; class Eurotiomycetes; order Onygenales; species Onygenales sp. PD_10. Next base: position 238,040 of record JANTQH010000033.1, on the reverse strand, counting down.
ATGTGGAATCGATAACCTGTGGCGTTGCTGTCCATCGCCGCATTTCGGGAACCAACGTCCTCCGAGATTAACCTGGATCCAGAACGACAAAGCTTGTTTAAACAGATGCATCGGTTATCACGAGCTTTGCACCCTAGAAGCCCAATCGTTATCGAAACAGAAATAGAGGCGCGGCTTTTTCCGACCTGCAATGCGGAGAGATATCAAATGTGCAACATCATGCTCTGCTACTCGGGCGATCGCTCCTCCAGCGGCCACCGCCGAAAAATATGGGGGCAGATCTTCCACTTGCTGAATGCAGGAAGCCAATAGTCCATTGATTCAAGCGAGAAGATCGCCTTTTCAATTGCTGTTGTTGAATATGCCATCACCCCAGAAACAATTCCTGGTGTGGGTTTCGCTTTTGACTGCGTGCGCAATCAATTGGCAAGAATTGCTCACATTGGTTGCAATCCATAATGTGAGCTTCCTGACCTCATTTTTTTCCTGCGTTGTACCCCGGGCCCATCGCGCAATTTACGGGCCTTTACCCAGACTGATTGACATTGGACCGGTCACCTCACTCGACTTATGCTGCAATTTTCACGATGCAAGTCTATTTGATAGGCCCGAGACTTAATGAGCATGCTTTCCCTAACAAGTCGGGATTAACAAGAAATGGGCCTTTCTAGGAAGGAGAATGAGAAACTTGGCAGGATGCTTGTTCAAAGTGACACTCTAGAACAACCCTGGGTCCTTCTTGGCATATTTGTGTTTGTATTTTGGCTTCACTCCCCGATTACCCACACCAAGGATTCAAAAATCAAGGGGTCCGCCCCTGTTGAGGCCTGGCACGTTTCGTTTTGTTTCGCAGATACATCTGCGCCTCGAAACAAGGAGCGATCTCAAGGCTCTTTATTGACGATCCATTTCATATATGTGGCTTAACGACCCGTCTCTCCGATTCTACTCCTCGATCAGCAGTAAATCCGTCACTCAGAGAGATCTGACTTTAAAGAAGGCTCTCCCGAATTTTCTGCGGCCCGGACGGAAAATCCCGCCTGGAGCGGCATCAGGATCCCGATATCCCCAATTACCCGTGTCCCAAAACCAAAAATTACTATCTATGTGGCAGATCAAAACACGAAATCAATGCGAAGCAAATGACTACCGAAGATCTACCAAGCACCATCCGAATGGATATTCGACAGGCTACTCAGTAGAGGCTCACTCAATGCTCAAAGGTGGCTGGCTGCCAAAGCCTCGGTCGGACCAAGCCGGTTTGCGCCATGCACGCCTTATCAAAGCACCTCTCCGCGCCCGTTCGTCGATCGGACAACCGAGGCCAGAGCCTCAGATAACAGCGTGAGGTCGGATGGCTGCTGGGCGTCTCCATGCAATCAAACAGATAATAGAACGCCGTACCTAGCTGTGAGAGAGGGGTCCAGCGACTTGCTGTGGAGGAGGTCAATATAAAATGCTACGTAGCTATCAGTTCTTTCCCCCGAGGTATGTAGAGGCAGGTGGAGATCACTGACTGATAGACTACATGCCATTTGGCATCCAAAGGGTGTGGTATTTTCGCGAAGGTCATGAGACATGTTACTTTTCGAACATTCCATAAACGCTGCGTCTTGCACCGTATCATCGCATGTAGACGTCCTAGATGCACATCCACTACCAGTTGCGTAACGGAGAACTCTGCATTGATCTCCAGCCTCCCCTACCTCCCCCGCCAGCAAGTATATTAAACGGAATATTTCCCATGCAAAATTTTTAGCCTGAAGAAAAACGAACCCCATAATAGCGGCATATGCATAATGGGGAACTCCATAGTCGCTATACAAACCACCCCCCCAGCCAAACCAAAACAGCAAAAGATCGCAAAGCAATATATAAAACAACCAGCATAAGCATGAGAATGACATAATAATTTTCCAGAACTCCCCTGCTCTCACTCTGGTTCTCGAAAAAGAAAAGCCCAAGAGGAATGGGGTTGGGTTGGGTTGTTACGAAAGTCAAAATTATGATCGGCAGATCCCCCCCTCACGGTGCCCACATCCCCTCGCAATACCCGGCGTGTAGTTAGCGAACGGCAGAAAAAGAAAGATCTTCACCAACTTGCAAAACACCCAGTCCACACAACTCTGGCCAACACCATGCGTGCGTCCGTGAGTGCGAAACCGACTCCCAAATCCGCCCACACAGGAGGAACCAGACATACAACGCCCGTTGGAGGAATAATGTGTGAATAACCACACCAGAACCACTCGGGACCCCGACGGGCCGAAGAAGGAGCTGTTAATGACCGGGCAGAAGATACACGATTCAATGCCGATCCCGCTAGAAGCAGTCTGCCAACCAGTTAGAGTTCTCTTTTTCCCCACCCGGCCTGTCGTCGCTGTGATAAGCATAAGCATATATTAAAGAATTCGATAGTTTTTGCGCATCATCACTGATCACTGATCAGATGCAAGCCTTAACATGCCATGTGGCAGGGATTCGTCAGCGAGCGGTAAGGTTTTGGTGAACAGAAGCCGCGCCGAAGAAGAATCGAAGGACGAAAGAAGAAGAAGGGGATCTTTCCTTTCCGTTTCCGTCTGGTGTGTTTCGTTTTGACTCGGCCCGTTTGGGCCCTTTTTCCCCGAATCACCGATGTATGGTTTTTTAACAAGGGAGGTGAATTATGTGATTGGATAAATCATGCGGCATTTCTTTTTATATATATTGGTTTTGTCATGCAAGCGAAGCAAGCATGGGGCAAGCAAGCTGGTGCCGCCCAGGGGTCGGTTTTTGAGCACTTTATGGGGTATTGATTTGCTGGGGTTTATGCGGAGTGTGCATGGGTACCTAAAGGGGGCGAGCAGCAAGGCATGGGGGAAGGCAAAAGACGATCAAAAACGGGGAGAGGTATGAAGAACAACTTACAAGGGTCTAGAAGGATGTGATGGAATATCTTTTCACAATTTGAGCCGGATAATTATTGTGCATTTTTGACCGGTCTTTTTCTTTTCACGGTCGCTTACATACAGTTTGTGAGCAGCTAGTTTTTTAATCTATATTGGCGAAGATCAGGAGGTCGATAAGTGGATGCATTTCGCCAGGGAAAAATTGAGTTGATAAACTATAGCTTGATCGCGGAGGAGACAAGGGTGTATATGGGTATCTTCATTTTTGGAGGAGGAAAAGGAGTGTGATATGGCTTCTTCATGTACAAAAAGGAGTAACTAATTACAGGGCGAAAAGATGTGCAGGCAAAAGCAAAAGCCAAGGGGAACAAAAAGAGAAAACAAGGGGCTAAGGGGGAAGAAACAGAAGAGGGGGTGGAAAGGAAATGCACTGCAAATATCACGAATTCATCACGTTCACCACTGCCCTCTTCTTCCAGCTCCCCATCCTCCTCCCCGCTTCTTTTCATCCCGTCCAGCCATCTTTTGCCTCCACACCCGGAGGGGGATATAATTTCGTACACGTAGAAAGCCGTCTAAATTGCAAGGAAGCCAAAACCCCCAATCCGAGTACAGGTAGGACTATTATGCAAAACTGGGTAGACAAAAGGAGCGGATATCTGCCGGTAGGAGAAAGCTAAAAAGGCTCAGCTAGCTCCCCTCCCCTTCTTCGCAATGTAGATCGGTTACGAAGATGGAAGAAAAGAACAAGCTAGGCTTTTGAGAATCGAAAGAGGCGTAGTTTAGGTATCGTTGTTGAAAGGGCGTTTGATTGACGTAGTAGTAGGAAGGCGTGCGCTGCAACCCATCCCGATTTATTTTGTTTTGCACCATATCACAGGATTTCGCTCGTAGAATGATTATCGTAATTCGAGGCAGCAGAGTTCAGCGTGAAAACGTGGCAGAGCTTAGAGCACAGGAGAGAAGTTCAAATCTGCGAGCTTGTCCCGGATATGTGACGAGCCGGCGATTTTGGGTGGAGCGGTGGTTGGACTCCTTTACCACCAGGCAGGGTTCTTGAGGGGGGGGAAGTGGAAGTCGTCACCAGGTCCCAAATCGGGGGCGCCGGTGCCAGTAGGGACTGGCCCGGTAGGCGTAGGAGGGAAACCTCCAGTTGGAGTAGGAAAGCCTCCAGTTGGAATTGGGAAGCCGGGTGGGAAGCCTGGGAAACCCTGGGGGAGGGCAGCGGCGGCGGTAGCCAGAGCGAGGCCGGAAATGATAGAGAAGAGCTTCATTATGACAGTGGGATTGGTTTTGTTTTTTAAAATCTTGTAGAGAATGTGGCAGATATATGGAAAACTTAAACAGAACAGATAGAGAGTGTGGTTTGGGTTGGGGGGGGGAGGAGATATAAAACATCGAGTGGCAAGATGGGACGAGTATATATACTTCCCGGAAAGCATATCTCGGCCCTATTTCCTGACTGGCGACGGAATCCAAGGTGGGTTTCTCAGAGCCACACCCCCTTGAAGCTTCTGCTGTGGGTATTGCAGGAACCAAACGACGTCGACTCAACCCGTGTCCACCACCAATGGGACAAGAAACTCAAAACCTTGGCCGGCGGCGCTGATGGGAAAGGCAAAAGACCACCATTCGACCAGCTCTGATTAGGCAGGGCGGCAGGGGAAAATGCACCGTTTCAGACGCTTTCGATCGTCACGATCAGCATGATGTTTCGGTGTATTGCCAAATACCGCAAATTGGTACAGACCGATGCTGTTGACAGGCGATAAGAAAGGGTCTTGACATGGAAGCGACCAGGTACCCGGAGCAATGCATACTGAACATTACCACATCCCGGCTGATAACTAACAACAAGAGCCCACTGCGTACATGGTAACATGGTTCGGGGGTATCACGCAAAAAGTGGAGTGAGCTGCACACAGGCGCAAGGCGGAGGTCCCCTGGAGGCTTGGGGAAACGGCAAACACGCATAGCATGCCAGCCCGGAGCCAGCCTATCTGGTGGCAACCAGGTGCCGTGTGCGGAATCACCATGCTTGTTGGATGTTTCTGCAAATTGGGGGGTGGGTTCGATGCGATGCGATGGAGCCTGTTGCTGCCGATCACAGCAAAATACCCATATTGGCCATCTTTGAGTGAGATAGTATCATCATCTTGAGGCTGGGATGCCGCCCCTCGTTGGTACGCGTCTCCGGCCACCTTGGCCACAGCCAGGCCGGCGGAGGAAGCGATATCCTATCAGTCACCCGTAGACAGCTCGGCTGTGCCTTTCACCATCCCCATGGCATCGACCTCGCTTCTGCGGTGGGAGACTCGGGGCCGCGGTGGGCAGGGCGGAATCTGCGTGGTCGAAGGTGGGAGTTCCTGAAACACGAAGTCTGAAGATCTGCCAGACCAAACGACGATGCAAGGCTAAGCGTGTTGGCGGCAGGGTTTAGGGCGGATTTCCCCCGTAGCGTCTTGGACAGACTCGGATTCGTGTCCTCGACTCGAGAAGCAGCTCGGGACTAGCTTAATTTTTACCAGTGCCCAGCGATGTGACTTGGATTCGGCCATGCTAGTTGCTGAATGGCAGTCGTCATGATGATCTGAAACGCGCATATTGGCTGCGGTTCGGCCAATCAACTCGATGTGGTTGCAGATGGCTCGATATACGGGCCGACTTTGCTACTATCCCTGAAGATGGCGATGGCGAAGGCAGTACAGACAGACACGATCACGACGGTCTAAGCCCCGGATGGTGAATCTACATAAACGACCTCAAAACCATTTCTATCGCGGGCGAGATCTGGCCGATTACGACAATCTATAAGATTTGCAATGCTATGGAGATGTGCTTCATGGTTGCGAGCGAAGGCTAATGTACATCGAATGCAGAGCGTTACATTCTCAAAGTTGGTATATCCATTTTTGTTGTCAGCTCAAGGGTGATGCAAACGTCCCCATAGTCCGGACGGCTGCGCTGTTCGTGCTCTATCTGCGACCGACTTTTTGGTTATTGATAGCAAGAAAGGTCAAATCATATGCCGATATACCGTTCAACCCTGGCGACTCGCGGCTACGTGAAAAAACTCGTGGTAGATCTGTTTCTTCACACACGGATGATTTCCACGTCCAAAGCGTGCATAGAATTTCCGTCCTATCTCGTTTCTCGGCGCCAACTCCGTCGAAGACTCCGGAGAAGAATAATAATGCATGGTGATATAGCCAAGAGGGGAAACTGCCGCATAAACACTCCAAACCCCTGCTAATAGTTTCAGAACATCCAGTAAACTTCATGCTCATGCGGTGTTCTAGCTTCTTTCCCCTCGGTGGATCGTTCAAGTTTCTATGACCCAGAGAAGTGGACGGCAACCAAGGTTCTCGTCAACATTATCGAGTCTGACTTCTGAGTTTGAAGACTATCCCAAGCCGATAAAGCGAATCTGAGTCTGAGTTTCAGCCAATCCAGGCAATGAATCTATGCACACAGGCACAATATCCAGGTACCTCGCAACTTCGCAAAGCCAAAATCGCGCTAGTTATAAAAATAGCATTCTGTCGTAAAAACAAGCTTCGTATTCACATCTCGGTGATGGATGGTGGCTGATGAGGCTCAACGGCTGTTTGACGCAACGTCTCGCAACATAAACGAGGATTCCTTCAGCCACCCCGGTCGATGTTCGTGACGGCAGTGCTGAAGAGCTTCATGGCAGGGCGTTCCATACCACGGTTCATATCGCCACACCGCGTCAGCGGCTGTGGACCCAGTCTGAAGTTTGAAGTCTGAACCGGGCACAAGTCCTCGACGAGCCACAGCGGAGACGGGCGATACGGAGTTGAATTCTGCTCACAGACATAAAAGTGGGCAAGATAGCCCACATATTTCTCCATCGGACGTCGAATTTCCCAACCGCATTCATCATGATTCATCAATGATGTTGTTGTTCTATTTTGGATTTTCCCCAGCCACACTTGGTCGAAGCCATGGCGTGGCTGGACTCGATTATGTAATCTCGCCTTGTCCGCGTATCTCTCCTGCACTTTTCCAGGGTTCATTTCTCTCCTTTGCCAGCAACGAAACAAATCATTGAGCACAATCCGCAGAAGCTACACGACTACATCCTGAGAATGCTTACATCACGGATGCCACAACCACGCAAGAAGAGCACCAGCAAACGAACGATTGTTGATGGCCTGACAACTACTACCTCGTAAGAGACGGCAACTGCTTGGTTAATCAAGATGGCAAAATAGACTGCGACAAGGAAGTGGAAACATTGCTGTTAGAGAGCCAGAGAGTCTGCATTTCTGGATATGGTGCTGCTTCCTCAGCTTCTCCAGGGAATGGGAATATCGCAGCTGGTGCTACGAGTGCGGCACTCGTTGACCCGGATTATCTATGACCTCGGGAAAGGAGGATTTTGTGGACATTAGACGCGGTCAGTGCAGCGGCCTTGAGCCATGGTATGAAGCAGCACATATGCCGCAACCTGAAAGGAAAGTTTAATCATGGCTTGAACGATCTAGACGATGTTAACTAAGCAGCGTCATCCATATTTCCAATTCTGATGGGTACAACCTGAATAAGTGAAGAAAGCTGATCTAATGGCTGCTGAGCAGATATCTATTCTGTTATGCTCTTAATATAACCAACCACCGGACGCATATATGGACCCGGAACAATTTTGCGATGAGGTCCAGTTGCATGGGAATAGATTGCAGCTCTCTCTCTACAGTTACCCCAAGGAAGAGTCTGTCTATATCTTGAGGAGATGTCAGTCAATCGGAGCGTCTGCCCGTATCGGGGTAAATCTGCCTCGGTAGGAAGAAACCCACCCCCGTCGCATGAAAGACCCAACAACCCAATATTCCGCAAAAATCAGGCTATGGTATTCATATCTGTGTCTTTATTCTTCAAGATTCCAGGGCAGGGAATTTGAATGTAAGCGAAAACTCGAGAAAAACTTGAATCAGTCCAACAATCTTCTTCCCGTGATACATTCATGTGTATGCAAAGTAAAGAGAAACTCCAGGAACTCGTCCTGACATTTAATGCGGTTAAATGGTTCATTTATAAAGACTACCGGTTTATATAATTGCCTATTGATGCACGGCCAGGCGCATAATCGATCAACGTCTTGAATAAACTTCGCGCTCTTCGACTCTCCTCTGGCGGCAGGGGCGGCCTTTGAATAAACCCTACTAGGGAATTTTCGTGACAGCAATGTGCAGTGGCCATTTAAAGATGAAGCACAGAGGGTTAAATATATATTTTGCAAAAGCGTCGAGGTTGGACGAAGCAGCCATTGACCGGACCGGAACAACATTTGTCCCAGAACCCTAATTCCAAAGCTCCTTGAGGCTTGAACCCCCTTTATCAGTTGATTATTTTGTGGACACACTCGACAAACTCCATTCCTAGCATCGATTGATCACTGTGTTTGACGAGTCTGAAGTTTGATAGCTGGGGTGCACCATCACGACCTGGGGGCGTCTGGCCAATTCGAAAATCCCGACATGTTTCCATTTCGAACAGCCCACCTTCTTATAAGCTATACGCAGGATGCCACCAATAATGAGAATAGCAGCGAAAGAATCACCATCAAGGATATACCAAAATTGTCACTAATGTAGTTAGACCACATCTTGAACAGAAGCCTCTCCTTCGGCTGGATGAGAGAAGCCGAATAGCGCGACGAAGGGCCGATGTCGCCATATTATTTTAGTCCAACGCTAAATTCGGGAACTCAGAAGGAAGCACAAATAGCAAGATGCCCGCCCGAGTGTATTTGTCGATTGGGTTTTTATTCTGCTCCTTTGCGAACAGATTGACTGCCCGAACGCGATGGGTATATCTCCAGAAATCCAGGACTTTGTCCGGCGGGCCCCAGCTTTCAATCCCGGCAATGAGGACGCGCACAAGGATGAGCTCCAACTTAATGTTGGCGGGCGCGGTGCCACGCAACGCCGTTTGCGCAATTATCAAGTCACCATGATTGGGTTCTGCGGTGGGATTGGCACAGGTCTTTTCATTGGGACGGGTTCTGCGTACTCGAACGCGGGCCCCGCGGGGTTGCTGTTGGCGTACTTGATCGTGGGCGGAGTGCTGTGGTGCGTGATGCAGAGCATCGGGGAGCTGGCGACTCTTTTCCCAACTGCAGGTACTTTTCCTCACTGGGCGAGTCGCTTCATCGATCCAGCTGTCGGGTTCTCACTTGCGATCTCCTACGGATACTGCTACGCTATCGCCATTGCGTCTGAGGCGTCCGCCTCGGCTATCATTGTCGGGTTCTGGACCGACCTGACGCCGGCCGTGGTTATTACAGTCTCGCTTGTCCTGATCCTCTTTATAAACCTAATGAATGTGCGCTTTTGGGGCGAGACGGAGGTAGTAGGCGGTGCGGTCAAAGTGCTGTGTTTCGTGGGATTGATATTCGTCTCCATTATCATAACCGCTGGCGGCGGGCCGAAGAAAGAGCCCATCGGCTTCCGCTATTGGAACAATCCTGGGCCCTGGACAAATTACAATGGCATCACTGGCTCAACCGGCCATTTCCTCGGGTTCCTCGCGTCCTTTACCAACGCAGCATTCAGTTTCATCGGTGTTGAAACAGTCGTCATTACTGCTGCTGAAGCGGTTGATCCCCACCACTCAATCCCAAGAGCTACCCGTCGCGTCACATACCGGCTTGCGTTTTTCTACATCCTAGGTTCGTTCCTCATCGGGTTAATCGTCAGTCCAGCAAATGAGAATCTGGTCTCTGGAACCGGCAACGCAAACAGCTCGCCCTTCGTGATTGCAATCAAGGAGGCGGGCATCACTGCACTGCCGTCGATTGTCAATGCCTGTATTCTTGTGTCAGCCTGGTCTGCAGGAAACTCGTACTGCTGGGTTGGCTCGCGCATAATCGTGGCGATGACAACGGACCATCAACTCCCGCAAATATTTGGACGAGTGTCGAAGAATGGCGTGCCGTACGTTGCGGTCATTACAGCCTGGCTCTTTGGCCCGCTGGCCTATCTCAGTAAGTGAAGCCTGGCTATCCATGCTGGCAGACGAACCGAATACTAACCAATTTGGTAAAATAGGTCTCGGTGTAGGAGGCGCCTCCCAAGCCTTTTCATGGCTCCTTAGTCTTTCGACGGTCGCAGGTCTCGTCGCTTGGGCCACCCTCAGCTTTTGCTACATCCGCTTCCATGCTGCGCTAAAAGCGCAGGGGGTTAGCCGCGACACGCTGCCATGGACGGGGCCCTTCCAACCGTATACCGCATGGGTTGGATTCGGAGGCGCAACCATCATCACACTTATCCAGGGCTTTCCTGTCTTCCTCAAAGGGAACTGGTCAGCATCCGACTTTTTAGCCTCATATATTGGCATTCCGATCTTTGTTGTGCCGATTATTGCATGGAAGCTGTACCACAGGACCACGGTTAGTCTCATTCATTCTCTCGTCTCTACTTGTCCCCTTGAAAAATTTAAGCCTTTTCTTAAAGTCCCTGCTGACTTGGTGATAAAGTTCCGCCGTGCTCTCGAGATCGACCTATGGTCTGGCCGTCTCCTGGAAGGGGAGGTTAAGGAACCAACAGCCTCGCAGAAAACAGGCGTGGGCCGTATCGTCAATTATGTTGTTTAGATAGTTAAGGTAGCTGCTTCGTCCATTATAATTCCCCGTTCACGTAGATAGATATAGATAGATCTAGCGCTCATCAATGATATCACATGTAAACTAGAGATATCTCTCGTCCGCATTGGGAGGATAGGTGCTTCGCGCGCAGTCTCGGATCCGGCTCATAATTCAAGCTTCTGCCCAAGTCTTTTGATATGTTCAGGGGAGGCCTTGCAACAGCCTCCAACGAGGAAGAAATTAAAAGGACCGCTTTTTTCAGCATCCTTGACTACCTGCGCAAGCTGCGTCTCCCAGTCCCGCTGCTTTTATTGTCAGCATAGTCCCATAAACATGATGGGTATTCAAATATCCCAAAAAGAAAAAAGAGAAAGGAGGACTCACGGTATCCCTACCCTCCCCATCCCTCTTCTCCCAGCACTGCGTCACTGTATTATATACCTCCCCATCCGTCCCATCCGGATAGAGCACAAGTGCAGGCACCTTCGCAATTTCCCCACACTCCCTCATCTTCGCAACCCACCTCCCAAACTCCCCCACCAACCCCCTCACCTTCTCAATCTTCGTACAATTAACCCCAACTCCCCAAGGCATCTCCCCCCCCTCCAACCCTCCCAACGCGGCCCTCACAATCTCCTCAACCCCACACCCATCCCACGGCAACCTCCCCCCCTCCCCAGGAAAAACACACGAGATCCAAAACGGCGTCTTCACACCAACCTCCCCCACCGCCCTCCTCACAGCACGTATCTCATCAAGTCTCGGAATCGTTTCAAACGCAATATATCCCAGCCTCTCCTCGAACCCCTCTTTACCCCCCAGCGCATCCACAAACAACCGCAGCCTCTCCGTATGCCATCTAGCCAACCATTCCTCCCCCTCACATCCCCCACTCCCACTATAATCCCCACTATACTCCCTCCCGGGAACCATACAGGCGCCATAGGGCCCCAAACTCAACGCCAGCTTCGTCACATGGCCATGGCCATGGCTATCAGCGCATGCCTTATCAGCGATATCTAGCGCGGTCCGCAGATACCCTGGTATCGCGGAACGGGGGATACCATCTGGGTATTCGGGTGTCTTGGTGCGGGCGAAGCCTTCGATGGAGATCTGGTAAGTGGCTGTCAAGAGGACGTTGACGGGGATGGAGGCGAAGGAGCGTTGGCAGGCTAGGAGGGTGGAGGGGGAGGAGATGAGGAGGTGCGAGGACCAGAGGGGGGTGGTTGTGGAGGTGAAGGTGGTGTGGTGGATGTCGCAGAGGGTGGTGCCGAGGCCGCCGTCTAGGAGGTGGATTGGCATTGGGTTATTTTTATTTTTATTTATTTTTTTTGTTGGGGAGCAAGTTAGACGGGTACAACAGTGCAAGCTGGATATAATAACTGTAGGTATCTAATATATCCTATCTAGCTAATGGCTTCTAAGTTCTTATTGCCGAGAAATGCACTCGGCATCGGGACATATGACGTTGAGATTCAAGTTTCGGCCCGAACCAACTTCCTGAACCAGAGAAGTGATGGAGGGAGATGGAGTTCTACCGGGTTTAAAAACATGTCAGTGTTCCTACCAGCACATCACTAAAACACATGGATAAGGGGACAAATATTCCGGTGATTATTGAGTTGCTTCCTTTCTTTTCCCTGGCATTGCCAAGATTCAGGCTTAAAAATGCTGCCCTGCCTTGGGCATTGTTGGGCCCTCCTGCAAATTAGTCAATTGCTTTTTATCGTGTCTACGTGGACCCATTTGGCTGCACCATTGCTGGCCAGGTTGTATCTGTGCTGCCTCTATATATTCTGTTGTGCGAATAGTCATGAATCCCGGCTCTCCGCGCGGGGTGATTCGATGGCTCTGTTGCGCTTGGCCTCGAATCGCCAACAGCGGCTGGAGAAGTTGGGAAGCCAGCCAACGCATGCAGAGTGCATATTTTAACCCCGATGGCAGCCTTCAAGCTGCTAAGAATCGCGCTCAGCCGTGTTAACGGGGGGTTAGAAGATGATATCCCAGGGCTTTCCACTGCGTTGACAGGGATACTCGCGACTTTGCTGCAATCAGTAGTAACCTTCCATGTTCAAGGTACTTTGGAAGGGAAGATGATTTGAATCAATAAAAGGGGGGCATCCCTCTTCCCTTTCAGACCGGCAATAACAATAAGGGAGCCTTAAAGTTCGAGGGTTATAGTGGTATCAAAACCCAACGGCCCTTCGGTGCCCTGAATCCCCCCCTGTCGTGACACTCTTCATCGATTAGAAGCCAAAGCATTGGGCGTGCCGAGCTTCCCTCAAATCCATCGAAGCCCCTGGAAAGAGCAAGACGCGAGAAGGCTCAAAATTTGGAGTCATGGAAGAAGAAAGGCTGCTCCTCGACAAAGCCAAAATGGCCAGGGGTAATGGAGTTCACCAGATAATTGGGAGCCATCGCTGATATGAATACATAGGACTCGAAGCGTTAGACAAGGCATTGGGGGAAGACGAAATGATATACGCGTTTTCTCCGATCACAATGGTCTCACCAGGCGGCTACGTTGCAGTCTCATACTTTCAAAATCGCCTGACAACCGAAGACATCGATGTGATCATTGATCCTGAGTACATTTCCGACAAGGAGTTGCTGGATAGGTTGCGAATTCATATGGTGAATGTGGGAAGAAATTTGGGCTTTGGGATGAAGTGGATAAATGATGCCGTGGCTCTATTTCTCACGGAATCTGCTCGCAAGTCCCTTTTTGATGATGCAGAGAAACAAGATATCATTCTCTGGTCTGGTGAGAATTTACGGGTGCTGGCAGCACCGCTGGAGTGGGGCTTGGAGTCAAAACTCCGGCGTCTGACCACCAAGCCTCATCATCACAAGGTCGTCACTGATACTGAGGATGTCTTGGTCATTTTGAACGCTCTGATACACCAGAACAAGGGGCCACTACAAAGAGATTCCATTCAGAAGCTAAATAGAAATGGTTTTGATGTTGCCATTGGGTATCATGTCTTGGATCGAATCGCGGAGGTATATCGAGAGCAATATGGAAATAACCCCTTTTGTTAAAATCAATGAGTGCTTCACTAGCGGAATGCCTAAAATGTTTTCTATCCGTTTAGTATGATATATGATATCTTTTGAGATTAAAAAACCAATAGCATACACAAGGATATGGGCTAGGAGCATAGTTCAGGCAAATTTTGAAACACGACGAACGACATAAAATATCGAATACCCATTTGCTCTCTCAATTCTCCCTCGGCTCAACGTTCAGCCACCCATTTGAACTCAAAATACTCTATATCCGGAATGAATAAGTAGGGTTGACAGAAACAACAATCAAGATCCTAGATCCTCCAAAACCTCTCCTCCGAAGCAACTATATTTCTCTTAGCAAAGATCTCGCTCTCCGCATCCTCATGGAGAATCAGTCTCCCCTCCGAGTCAAGCATTCTGTCGGGCATAATATCACGCAGATATTCTTTATCAATGGCCGGCACATGCTTTGTCCATTCCGGCCCAGTCACCGCAGTGTATGGAGCATATGGATTATTCACACCATCCCACTCCCCAGGGGGAACATTGTCCCCCTGTCTCCTCATCCCAATGCTGAGCTTAAAATTGAAAGCCTCAGGCATGGACTCAGCAAGGCAAGCAAGAATGGCATAGCGGATGGGATCCAGATCTCTTGGGTCAGGAATCTGGTCAAGCTCCCAAGACTGCTCACCCCGATACCAAAAATATTCAACCTCATATCCGATTGCCACAGCCATACTATCTCCAGCCATCATAGCCTCATACATGCGATAAAGAGAGCGCAAAGGAGTATCATGTGAACGCCAGAGTGGGATTGCTTGGAGATTTTTCAGGTCCCCCTCACACCGCCTTGTCCAGCAAAGAGATGGATTGTCAACAAGGCGCAGGGGGGGAAGAGGGTCGGGGATCGGATAGGACCATGAGGTCAAAGAGGCGGGTAGAAAGAGATGTAGTAGAGCAAGGTATGGCCGCTTGTTCCGATGGCGAAGACGTACAATACTGCCTCGAAGCTGTAATGGGGTTTCCTTTGCTCGCCATATGTACCATTTCCGTTTCCACCAGCTTAATTTGCGGCGGGGACGTTGACGTTTAGGAGGAGGTGTCATAGCCGGTTAGCTTCCTCCTTTTGATCGGGATGGGAGATGGTGATGGGAATAGGAATGGTGATGGCGAGGAGATGATGGCGATAGAAACGGAGATGATCCCCAGGCGTTGAAGATGTGGCTGGAAGAATTTCATTCGACATTTGACGTGTATTTTGTCAACCCAGCCAATGACGCTCATGGACAGCTTGACATAACATGAGGTGGAAGCATATAGATTTAAGTTATCTCCTCCCCAGCCATTTTGTTTGGAAAGCTGTATAGATTAAATATGCTCTTTTCAAGATAGCCATTTGACGTAAGCTTAAGGGCCGGGTTATTTATTCCTTTAAGCTTTGCCCTACTTTTGCGCTGGGGTTTTAACATTTTTGTTATTGAGAACAAATAGGCTAGAAAAGGTTGACTAAACCAACCACCTGCCATGGTGTTGCTTGGGCGGTTAGGTTCTAGTTATATAGGCACAATCTGGGCGGCTTGCTAGCTAGGGAAGCACAAAAGAGAACGTGAAGACAGCTATACAAGCTTGAAAACTTCCTTTCTTTCTTCTCATGGATTAGTGGTATCTAACTCGGAGGTATATATTTAATTACATTAAGCAGCAGCAGCAGTAGTAGTAGCCAGCCAACCGAACCCATCATCCATCCACCAAAACACGTAGTAGTCTATCAAAGAAATCCAACACTGGGCACGCAGTATACAAAAAAAAACCACCGGATAGGAAACCAGCTCTATCCATCCATCCATCTATCTATCCAATAAAAACAACCCCATACATCTAATCCCAATGCCTCCTCAAAACCGGCCTCGCGGGATCCCACGGCCCCGCAACCACATTCTTATACTTCTGCAAACTAATCAACCACCAACTACATCCCCCCATAACCAACGCCGTCGACAACCCGCCAATCAACACCCCCAACACCGCCGCCATAAACCCCCCGCGCAGCGTAATCCCCACCGCCGCACTGGCGCTAACCACTAACGCAGCGGTCAACAGCACATGCCCGCGCCACGAAATAGCGCGCAGATGGCGCCGGAAGACGGGGAACAGGCCAAACACCTCGATCGAGAACATGGTCAGACTGAAGACGTGGGTGGTAGATTTGAGGCGCGAGGCGAGCACGGTGGACGCCATGACGGCGGCGTTTGTGGAGAGGGAGGCGGGAAATTTTGCAGCGGCGGCGCCTTCGCCGCTGCCGTAGTCGAAGAAGAAGATGTTGATGACCATGAGCCAGCAGCTCATGGCCCAGATGGAGTCGCTGGTTGTGGATTTTGTGAGCGATTTGAGGATCGGGCTGAGGCCTAGGAGGGCGCAGAAGATTAGGAGGGCGGATTTGGCGGTTTCGAGACGTTGGCGGTTGCGCGGGGAGAGGATGGAGGGGGATGGGGTGGGATTTGATGGAAATGGGGATGGATTGTTGGTTGAGGGTGATTGGAGTGCGGTATAGGAGGGGAAGGGATGGGTGTCGCCGTTGGTGTAGCTATTGGGTATTGTCGGGGATGTAGGGGAATTTGGAGAGTTCCCCGAGTGAGCGGATGTAGCGGACGTGCTATGCGAGTAGGTGCTGAGTCCTGTACTTCGGCGTCGCGGTGGGCCAAGATTCGACGTTGACAGCCGTAAACCCAGCCCGGGGATCTGGTTCTCTTTCTGATTCTCGTGGTTAGACGCGTTGAAAGAACCGCTGACGGAGGACGAGCTCGATGCCACCTCTCCGCCCCCTGCATCGCCTGGCTGCGCCATTCGAGCCGCCTCTTCCTGCTCTTTCCCGACCCAGAAATCCCACAGTACCCAGCCTAGGATCGTGCATATACTGCCCCAACCCACCACAGACACGGGACTGATACGCTCCTGGAAAATCCCGCTAAAGCAACACACGAATATAACAACAGAGCAAACATGCTGAACAATAACCGTCGAATCAGCCACCAATGGCCAAAAGTCGTACGGACGCAGGCGCGGGTTGCGCTGTAGATGGTCCAGAAAGGTCTCGGTATCCGTGTAATTATCCGGGTCTGTAGCAGAAAACAGCACAAGCGCAATTAGCCCTGACATCCATCCCTCCAGCAAGCGTAACCAACTTCAACAAAACTAATAAAAGAACATACACGATTGCTTAACCCACAACAACTTCTTCCACGCGCCCTTCTGCCTCCTCCTCCGTCCGCGACTACTCGCCGCCCTGGCCGCCCTCTTCTCCCTACTCCTCTTCTGCTCTGCCACGGCCCCCGGAACCGCCGGCGGCGGCCTCAGCGCCGCCACCGCGGCGGGCAACCTCAGACTTGCCGCATAGTTATTCCCCGCGACGGGCGGGCGGAGGCGCGGCGGCGAGTGGGCAAAGTAAGCATCTTCGGGCGCGAGATGGTTCGGGTCTGGAGGGGGTCGTTGCGGGGGAGGGGGTTTTAGGCCGCCAGCACGGTTCGGGTGGGTTTCGACGGGGACTGGAGGCGGGATTGGGGCGGGAGAGTGCGCGGGGGAGGTAGATTGCGGTTGTGATGGGGATGATGGGGCGGGTTGCGGAGGCGGGGAGTTGGGGGGTGGTGGAGACTGGGAGTGCGGCGGGGGGAGGGAGGAGCGGGGGGCTTCGGTGGCCATGTGCGCGCCGACGGGATCATTGTATAGCCATGGTGTGGTTTAGGGATGGGTGTGAGGAGATTCGACAATGAGCGGAGAGTTTCTTGTCGTTCAAAAGTCGCGGAATTGGTTGCGATATCGAGATCGGATTAGTCAGATGTTAGTCAGCAGAAGAAGTTCACGTGACCTGAAAAGCTTATTTCCACGCCTTTCTGGGGAAAAGTCGGCAAGGAGGCAAAGGAGGCAAAGAAAGAAACAAGATATTTATGGGGTGGAGCCAGCTATTAAGAGCTTGCAGCTAACCAAGAGAGGTATCTCATTGTCACACCAAAACGTGATTATCTATTTCACAAGCATATATATAGACAGAGCTCGTGTCCAAAACTGCAGCAGGTGTATATGCAAAACAAGAGGAAAAAGGAGCAAAAGAAAAACCTCAAAATACAAAGACAGAAATGTAGACTGAAGAGGTATAATGCAATCCGCTAAGCGAAACAAGTGTCTAGTTTTAAGAGGGGGTGCCACCTCTGTGTGGCTGGGTAGTCTTCCAACGTCAAAAAGAATGGCGCAGGTCTGGGAGAAAAGGGTAAATCAGGCAAGGCTCTCGAGAGGGTTTAAGATACCCCAGTAGCCTGCTGCTCCTTGGCAGCTGCCCGGCGGAGATCCTCTCTACAGCCGGCGTATCGAGAGGCGACAGCATCCTCGATGCTCCTCCTCCGACCCCACGTTTCGGGCTTCCTCTTCAGGAACGCCCCCACGGCGCCGAGATAGCCCTCGTGCCGTAGGAAATATGCCTGCTTTTCGCCATTTGACCAGAATCTGATAGCGTAGGAGAGGGTGTTCATGGTCTGGCGATGGCCTCGAATGAAAGATCCTCCAAAGTATATGTGTTTGATTTTGTGTTTTTCGGATTGTAGGTAGGCAATTTGACCGATGTTGTTACTAGAGACTGGTTAGTAATGCGATAGCACAGAACGGGGAGATTGTGCTATCTTACCTGATCGCATACAGTAGGCTCCGGCTCATATCCTCATGACTGAACTGGGAAGAAGAGTAGTCTGTGTCCGAGTCACTTTCGTTATGTGAGAGGCCCTCTCCATCCTCCGCATGGCGCTCAGCAAGCCTCTTCATTCTGAATACCTTGCCAAAGGTACTCGCGATTGTTGTGCTCTTCAGTCCAATCTTTCCATAGTCCGTGCCGTAAATATCTCCAACAAGCATGTCTACTCCGCTGTTGTCGCCCCGGTCTGCCATGTCCAGCATGTCGTCGAACCTTCGGGCGCCCGTCAGCAGAGACATTATGCCCCAGAATGTACCACCTCCAAGAGACGTCCCTCCCACGCGCTGGAACTGTCTTGGGCCGGAAACCTTGACCATAGACACTCCTGATCCGATGTTAACGAGAAGGTAGGGGTATACATCTGACCGGGGTTCGGCAAATTCCGTTGGGAGGGTTTCACTGTAGCTGAATACTTCGTTCGGGATCTCCGTAATGAAGAAATCCAATCCTATTGTAGAGCCTGTCAGGTTGATGCCCCAAGTATATAGCGAGGGAGGAAGGAGAGTAAAGGGACATACCGATTATCAGACACTCCATCTCATCCTCGCGAAGAATATTCACGCCCAGCGCCTCCTTCATCATGTCGTAGTATTTGAAGGCACCGCCGCCAGTAGCCATGACACACAGATCGTCGGAAGAACCGCGATGTGATTTCTCATGGTTCTCCTTCAGTTCCTTTATGAAATTGATGCACAGATCGATCCGATCGGTTTCGAAATTAATAAAATTCAGCCGGCCTCCATTGTCGGACGAGGCAACCTCTTTGGAGAAGTAAACCAGCTTGGCGAGGGAGCCTCCAATCTGCGGGATAGAAAAAAATGCCTATTAGTTTCCATGGCTTCACATCCTCTGCACGACAGCAGCTCTCCGCGGGTCTGGCACAGTTGCGGCGGGGGGAAGCCGTCAAGCGGGGAGGGGAGGGAGGGGTACAGGCGTGGCAAACTTACGTCGACAGCGACATGGCTCACAACGCCGGTATGGTGCGGCAGACGGATGTCCTTGCGCTCGTAGTGGACGCCATCCTTCGCGCTGCCATTGGCAGCAGGCGACTCCTCCTCGTGGTCGACGATAAAGGCGCCCTTGACGTTGATCTTCACGGCGCCGGGATTGGAGATGGCGTCCTCGATGAGCTCGGCGACGCCGCGGTCGACGGAGCGAGACTGGGCATGGCGCGGTCGGGCGGCAGCGCTGGGGTCAGCAAAAGGGGGTCTGGAAGGAAACATGGCGGCGAGCGGGTAGTTGTGCAGGGCATAGCAGAGTCGGGGGGGGGAATTATCTGGGGACAAGCGGTGGTTGTTGAGAAAAGTATCGGGTCGCCGTGCCCACGCTTACGGCGTATATCTCCTTCTGGCCGGGTCTTGCTGGATGCGCCGAGGATGATCGTGGCCGAGGATGAGGATGAGGAGGAGGATACGGCGGGGAACAGCCAGGCGGGACGGGCACAGGGACAGCCATGGCAGATGAGGATGAGAGATGAGAGAAGAGAGAGGTTGTTTGTCCGCAGATATTTGTACAGGGAGCTGGTTGTGGTCTTGACTGCCCGTGTGAGAAGCGGTACAGTACGCGCCCCAAGTGCCTGCAGAGCAGATCCTCTATTTTTCAGTCATTCAGTTCTGCATCAATGGTCTTTTCATTGTTTCCTTCTCAATAGCAATAATAACTGATCATCCCTATTGTTTTCTACACCTATTTTGTATGGTATCTTAGATTTTCATTATCTCAGGCAATCACATGTCAGTAGCTATAAATAGTGGTGAAATCTGCCAACTTAGATAAAGAAATCAATCATCTTTCTCCTCATAAATATCTCTAACTACATTCAACCCTCTTATAGTTATGAGCCTGGACTCTTCTATAATGTGCTAGACTTCTTATTTACATTGATTATCACTGTTTCTACCATCTTCATTCTATATTGCAGGTATTTTACTTGAATATCTAATTCTATACAGTCTCTAACTGTCCCTACTACAACAAAAATGTCAACCAAAATCATCCTCAATGATATAAAAGACTGGGATGAATGATACAAAAACATGTCATTCATTATCTAATTCAATAATTTTGAACTCTATATGAACCTGGTTATGAACCCAGAGCTTGCTCTGGAATGCTCTAAATCATATAAATAGGATAAATCTATGAAAGTTGAGGAATAGAATCTGGTAGTACATGAGTACATCCTATTGAAAAAGAACTATAAGGAATATAGAGTAGTGAAGAAGGCAGTATCAATATACATCCTTAAATATATATTTTGAGATGTATGGTAATGCCTGGGGAATGAGATAAATCCTTAGGAAATGATTTATTTACTTAAAGTAGAAAAAGCTCTCACTAACTATTAAAGAGAAGTTGAACTCAGTAATGACTATATCAAACTCTCTACTGATCTGAAAAATGAGAATCCTTTTGACTGGATGAGATACTAATAGATAATATGAAAGAAAATTATTAAATATAATATAAAGGATTATAAGAGTAAATATTTTATTATATTTAAGTTTCTTGAAGCTATCATCAAAATTAATGCCAACTAGAGCCAGATTTAGAGATCTAGTATTCTTAAATGTGAAAAAGCTGAAAAAGAGCTGATCTCAGTTGATATTTTGATAGAGAAATTCTGTGATGAACTTCATACTGCTAGCACTAAAGAATCCTATAATTAAATATTAGTTATATTTGTAATGTTTAATAGTATGAAGATAGGAGGAAAAGACATGGAAAAACCATCAGACTTACAGTAAAACTTAGAAGATAATTAATTAGATTCTCAGTGATCTGAATAGATATGTACTTGCAGAGGAAAACATCTGATTATTAAATACTTCTATTTTAACTCTATTATTTGCCTGAAAAACTTCATTTTGAATCCTGATACTGAGAAAAAGGTCAAATAGATCTTAGAATCAAACAAGAAGATCAAGAAGATAGTAGAAAAAGCTATAGTGAAGTTTAAAAAGGATAAAGAAGTAAGTAAGAAATTAAATTTAAAGATCTTAGTAACTCTGAAAAATGATGCTAATGCTATTATTACTTCTGAATCTAAATCTACTAGAGATATAGATAAGACCTTTAATGATACATTTACAACTATCTTAGTTATTCTTAGTAATGATTTTTCTTGGACTGATAATTATCCTCTCAAAAATAGCTTCATATATGATAATGAAGCAAATTGGCATGTTTATAATAATTACTGATATTTTTGGGATTTTTGTGTTGTTAATGAAAAGATGTGAGCTAAAGATACTATAATTCTAATTTATAGCTGTAATAATATTCTAGTATGCCTACAGACTCCTCACAGCAAAAAATTATATATACTACTTGATGTTACTTATATGCTTACTTTCTTTATAAATATTACTACAGCTCTAGCATTTAACTGATAGAATATAGGGATAGATGAATTGAACTGTAAGTTAATTAATAAGAAAGATAATATTTAATTTCTATTATAATATTACTATGAAAAATTTATTTTTGAATATAATTATAATTAGGATAACTTGAGATTAAAATATTATGTAGAATAAGGTTGTATTCACTACATTTCTAGGCTATTCATGGCTATTTATACTACAGGGTCTGACTAAGCTATGTAGGTGACTAAGCACCATGAATATTCTATAGTATGGAGTATGCACATATAATAAGTGGCCTCTTTCAGAAAGGCATGTGATACCCTCATTGCAGTAGTTACATGCAGAATTGTAGAGCTAATAAATGAAATATAAGATCTTATAATGCATAATATAATAATGAATAATACATCAAGTGAAAAAGAAAATCTTACTCTCTATCTCTATGGTAGTCTTCACACTCTGTAACTGAGTCATTATAGAGTATAGAGACTCAGAGGTGTTTATAATATCAGCTTTCATTATTACTTCTTCTCTATAGTAAATCCTTCTAGATTCTCCTCAAAATGGTCTTCATTCATACAGTACACCTTATAATAGGGCATTCTACATTCCTTAGCAACTATAAGGATCTCCTTTGCTTCCTTTTCTTCAACATCAAGCAATTCAATGAGCTATTATATGGCATGGGTGTAGGCAAGTATGGTATCTTTCCAGAGAGCCATGTCAAGAGCCTTGAGGCTGGCAAATAAGATTAATGTAGACTTAATTGAGTAATTATAGATATACCTAGTGAGTCCATTAATAACTATATACAATTCTTTGTCAGGCAGGTCTCACATATCACTATATTATATCTCTATGCTAGATTACTTGTTTAGTATTATTATAGCATCTGCAGGTCCAGTGTTATATAGATACATTAATTATAGTATTACCTTAAAATTATCTGACACATTTAGGAGTTTTTCTAGTATCATTATTAATTTCTGCAGCTACTCAATCTCCTATCTGATTCACTACATTATCATTTTTTTGATTATATGAAATAGCACTTCTTTCTCATTCTAGTAATCTACCAGAGTGTTTGTATCATTATTGCTGATTTTACATAGCTGAGCTATACATTATACTACTTGTATGTAATCTTTATCAGTCTCAGGGCTCTCTAGTAAAATCTTCTCTTACTAGGCTGCAGTTTCTCCTATTACTTCTTAGTAATTAATGAGGTTTTTTATTACTTTCTATCTGATATCAACATCCATAGACATAATATAATTATATGAAACATCTAGATCAATCCATTGCTGAACAAGATTTATAGCTTTTTTGAGCTGTATATTGCCCAACATAATAACTATCTTAACTGCTTATTTAGCTTTAGGAGGGTACATCTATAGAATCTCCTATGTGAGGAAAGAGCTAGGCAGAACTTCTTAAATTTTATCACTAGACTTCTTCTAATTAAGCTGTTAACTCTGAGGCTTAAAGATATTATTAGCATCAACATTATCAAGTTTCTATAGAGCTCTTCATAGTTGCCCATCTACCATACTAAACATGTTATGGAATATAGTGCTGAATACATGTAGTGTTTCAGCTATAACCTCTACCTCATATTGCTTTAGCTACTATAATTTCATAATATATTTAATGGCATCTTTATAGATGTGTGTGTCTTTATTAGTGGCATCAGAGGTCTCAGTCATATAGGTATTCTCTATGAGATTATTAAGTTACTTCCCCTATCATTCTATAATGTCTTTAGCTATACAGTATAGTTCCTGATTGCTTATGACAGTCATCTCATCATATAGAGTGCCTATGGATTTCCAGTTGTTCACCACATTGCACACTGACTGTGCTTCCATATTATATAGGGTTATAACATGTTAGACTACTTCCTTGCTTTCCTTAGCAACATATAGCATGAAGGCCTCCATAACAACTATTAGAGTCTTCATGATAGTTTTGTGGCTCTCTAGTTGCAGGAATGGAGTTTCATTGCAAGCCTGGCAATCATTCAAGGGGGTGCTGATGCTGGTGAAGTTATTATTACTAATATACTCTTTATTACTGGTATTCTCTAGTATATTTATTAGTCTATTAGTTATAATTTAATTATCATTTCATAGGTGTTTAAGAATCTTGGCCTCTGTACAGTCAAGTCTCTGAGCTGAGATGTACATTATGGAAGGGCATTCAATGTGAAAGGATTAAGTTTGCTTGATTTACTCCTGATAGTTCTAATAATAGAGGTTATTTACAGTGTTTATAACATCTTACTTAGTTATATTTAGTGAGAAGATCACAGTGTTCTGACATTCCTATTTGTTTAGTAGAATATTGATTTCTTAGTTTCACACTATAGCTCTTCAATTCTGTAGGCATACATATTACTCCTTATCTATGATATGCTTGTCTGTCTTATATCTATTTTAAATGTTCAGTATGACTTACTAGCATGCTTTCCTGATTGCATATGCATCATTATATCTGATCTTACTCTCACTAAGGTGTTTTCTGAGGGAATTACATGCTTTGTAATCTAAATTGTAAAAGGTATTTCAGAGGAAGATGGGTTTATTTACATTATTAATTATTTTCATATCACTAGTCTTATTGTTCTTATTTTATTTACCTTTAATTCTATTAATTATCATTCTAATCTTAATCTTCAGGTGTTTTACTCAAGGCTTCAGCAGGGATTCTTTCAGCTCAGAGCCTTGGAAGTTTCAGCTCTTTCCTGAGTCCACATGTATCTTTAGGATCAAAAATCATAAGGAATTTCTAGTAATAAAGAGTGCTGAAGTTACATTTTCTTTCTCAGCCTATTTTACTTCATAGTCTTTTAGTTGGGGAATTAGTCTGTTGTTATAGAGTATTTAACTGCATCTCTAATCTTTCAGGCTAGTAATAATAGTTTGCAGAGCCAGAACCAACATTATATTAATGACTGTAACAGAGAATCTATAATATTTTATGTCTATAATGAGTATATTCATTTCCCAGTCTGAGTAACTTAAAGTCTTAAGTGTCTATTTCACTTGCTTCTCATCTACCTCCTTATTTGTTATTCTTTATTTCCCCTTTATGTTATCAGCTCTACTCATAGAGGAGCTATTACTAATATTAAGGTCTGTGAGGTTCATTGTGCTAACCAGGAAATTAGTAGTTGCCTGGAGTATTTAACATCTCTTTCTGGGGGTTTTTACTGGCATAAGAGGTGCACTGGTAGGTCCATATTGCTTTGTAATTTTAAATGTAGAGGTATTTTTGTCTTTGACCTTCTTAACTCTATCTTTACTGTTATCTTTATTGCTGTGAGGCACCATGGTGACTTTGCATCTTATAGCCTGAAGGTAGATGTGCAAGTGTGAGTGGATAGAAGTAGGAAGAGGTAGTTTTAGGTAAATTATATGTGTGTGAGATTAGTGAAGTATTATTAGTGAACTTGCTATAACAACAGTTATGAATGTCTGCAGATTTTAAAGACTAGATCTCTCAATGCCATGAGAAGTCCCTACATTTAGTAAATGTTTGTTTCATATCTCATTATAGAAATAGTATTTACCATAGAAAGTTCATAACTTTTAGTAAATTTCTCAGTAGGATCATTACATGTGGTGAATACAATCAAGATGATGGGAGTGTGCAGCAAACATATCAGTAAACAGTAGGATGTAGAATAACAATAGGGAAATACATATCAGAGTTTGGGCAGACTAGTGGGATAATACCATTATAGATGTAAATGTATAGGTACATGAGGATGCTATCTATACAAGCTAATATAATAATGAAGTAATGAAGATTTCATGAAATAAAGAACTCAATCAGGTAATAAAGATGTTAATATCATGTAGGGGTATGAAATCTCTATGACTAGTAATTGCATGTTTTCTTTCTAATTTATATTCTATGAATGTCAAAGTACTTTTGAAGTTCTTTTAGGTTTTTTAGAAGGCTAGGCTACTACTTTTACAGAGCAGCCTCATCATGATCTTATCAGCAACATAGATTCTTTCTAGTCATACTCATATTATTATATAAGCTTCTTTATCTCTTAGAAAGTATGCTTCAGATATCATCTATCTTCTTCTGAGCTATAGCCCTTTTACCTTATGAGGTATTTAACCTTATTACTGCATTTAAGAGTCTTTATCTATTTTATTATTATTTTTTCTATCTTATATAATTTCTATTCATCTGAATTTCCTTTCATTATGACAGGGCCTGATGTTAGTAAAGTACACCTAAAGGGGTCTTCCTTCTGTGGAGTGGGTTCTAGATGGGCAATGGAAATCATGAAATGTATGTGGAAGTATACTGAGAAATTCAAAAGGTAGATGAAGCTATCAACTTAGTGGCAGATTATAAAGGGGCCTGCATATTGAGAGGTGAACTTACTATAAGTCTGGAGTAATAATGTATTATATTCTTTGCCAATTTAGAGGAGCACCTTGTCATCTATAGTAAAAAATCTTAAAGTATGCTTCTTGTCATAATACTTCTTTATAAACACCACTGCTGTGTGAAGTGCCTTATTTGTGTTGAGACAGCTGGAGAAATCCTGAGGACTTTAATCTTAAAATGCCTGTGCTAGCTGAAGTGGTGTTTTAAGCTTCTAGCCATACATATATTAATGAGAGGATATTCCTATTACTAACATCATAGCACTGTTGAAGAGTGCTTGAAGTAAGAGAGCTAAGTCCTCTTATTATTATAGATCTTTCAGGGCTATAATTATATATTAGAGGGCAATCTCATATATTTAATTTGTAATCTCTGATTGATCATCTACTTGAGGGTGATAAGCTATGATGTAAAGGAGATCTACCCCTAGGGACCTAAAGATTGTTGCCTAGAAATCACTGAGAAACTTCTTATCTCTATCTGAGATGATGTAAGATGGTGTGCCCTAGTCACCTATTACTAATTACTTAATAAATAGCTTGGCTCAGAATTTTACATTCTAATTCTGATGTCCTAAGATAAAGGCTGTTCTCTTACTTGCCTTGCAAGTAATAGTCATGCCAGCATTAAATTGTCCCTTGAGGAGACCAAGGACAATATCAATTATAACTATATGAAATAGAAATAGTTCCATGATAATCAGCTGTAGTGTGCTATATAGCTTGTGATATTAAGTAGCATTCTATAGGCAATTAGGGTAGTAATAGATATATTTCTTAATGAGGTAAGTTTTCTTATAGATTGATAGGCCATTCAGCTTCTCTATAATTCATTATAGTTCAAGATGTGCATCTGAGTATGCAATCTTAATGACATTACTAATGAGAGGCTGGGAAATGCAGAGCTGCACAGTGTCTTTATGATTATAATATAGTAGATTGTCATCAGAGTTGATATAGTATGACAACTTGGTCTGATTCTCCACTAGCAGTGCATTATTTGCCTTTATGACATTCAAGATTGTGGCTAGCCTCAAATCTTGCTGATAGACATCTAGAAGTCTTTATTAGAATTATAGGGATATCATAACTACTATAATCATATAATCTACTAGTAATACATCTATGGTCTCAGTAGCTAGATCTTTCAGGGGCTCATCCTGATCTATAGGTATATCTGACTGCAATTAAGATAGAGCATCTAGGACAATGTGTGTGCAGCCAGGTTTATAAAATATCTATAGGTTGAATTGCTGTATGTATTGAGTAGTTTAGATAAGCCTTAAATTGAGCTTATTCATAGAAGAGGTAGTCAGTGATGTCTGTCTGGCAATTTGTAGTGTGGTCAAATAGTCAGTATATATAACCACTGAAAGTTTTATGACCTCAACTATGTGTTGTACTTTCTTGAGTGCTCAGATCAAACACACAACCTTCAGTTTAGTTGGCTAGTATCTGGTTTCTACTAGTGTGAGAATCTTGGAGAGGAATATAATAAGCTTTACTATAGTTAATGGAGGTAGGGTCTTAAAGTCTGGGATTTTTTCATATTATATCTTTTTGAGTAGCACTCATTCTAATTTTACATGAAATATCATTACTCTAAAGCCTCTCTATTTAGAAGCATCAACATTGAAGAAGAGGTATTACATGCTATCATAATGTACTAGAAACAGACTCTTAGTAAATACTACTTGTATGTCATTGAATGCCTTCTCTTCTTTTTCTATGGGCTTTCCAAGAGGTGTTCAGGTGGAGAATTGAATTTATAGTCTTCCTTTCACTAGTACATTCTTGAGGAGTATCATCTTATGTGCCTGTAGGGGCTCTGCATGATAGGTATAAAAGAGCACATAGTTTTACAGCTATCTTATTGTATCAAGGTAAGTCTCTAGGTCCTTTAGGTTTCTTAGGAATGTAATCCTTGTCAGTGCAGTGATTCAATCCTTCATTAGTATGAGACTCAGAGATGAGATCTTGTGCCCTAATAATCTGACTGAAGGGAAACTAATAAATATCTTCTTCAAGTTGATGACTATATTCTTATCATAAAATAGAATGAAGATCTTTCTCAGATGTTTACCATGTTTTTTCATAATAATACTTATAGTAACTAGATCATTAATATAACAGTAGATGAACTTTTTAAACTTCTTTAGGAAGAGGTCAATTTTATGCTGTACATACACTAGAGAGTTTATATATTCTATTATTATTACTAAAGAAATCTCTTATCTATAGTGTGATACAATTAATAAGTATCATCAGTGATCATGGCAGACTCTCTATTAGTAGAAGAAGCTTATACAGTTAAGGACAGTAATATAGTAGCATTCTTTCATGGAGTTGATGACCTCTACCTACTATATTATTAAGTATATATTAGACTCAACTATCTTATTCAGTTCCCTAACATCAATGACAGAGTAGCCTTTTCATATACTATTTACTTCCTTTCAAACTATAAATACTGGGTATCTGAAGGGAGTGTGGTCTGTTGCTCATTTCATGTACTCTTAGATATATAATTTATTGAAGAGTTTATCTATGACCTTGTGATCTTTCTAGCCCAGAGAGTATACCTTTACTTGGGTCTGAAGCTTATGATTCTCTAGTAGTAAGAGGGGAATTTACATTTACTCATCCTCTAGTAGATTCATAGTATTACTGTGGTCTTCTCAGATTTTGAGGAATTCATTGCAAATCTGTGTGAAGTATTTTGTGGTCTCCTTATCACCATAGATTGTTATACTATTAGGTAGTTTTACTTCTGCCCTAATGGGGTTAACATTGATGACATATGAAGATTCCTCTAGTAACTCTAGTATATCTAGATTGTCATTTAGCTCATACTAGAGCTGTTCCTTAGATAGACTAAGAGCTAATAATTCTACTGTAAGGTCAATTAAGTATGTGCTAGTAGCATTATATTCTCTTAGAGTATTAATATGAGATCTTCATGGGATTGTGACCTGCCTATTCATGTTATTAATGATATGAGCAAATAGGAGATTATAGTCCATAATTTGCACATATACCTAGAGTAATAGTATGACAGGGTTAAAGATATAGTCTCTATTCATAGGTAGGCATTCCTCTTTATCAAGGCAGTATCTGAGGGGAATTTTTACCTCTAATCTGGGTAGAATGATGACTTTAGCATCTGAATATACTAGCCTAATAGCTTAATAATCTTTTCTTAATGTCACTAAAATCTTAGCTTCTATATTCTCACATGACTTTATCCACAGCATTCTTTTGTCTAGATCTATGGTAATGCCCTCCAGTGCTATATTATCTATACTGAGCAGTAGGTTAACATAGAGGTCATTAATAACATATATTTCCACTAAGATTTAGATAAGCACTGGCATATATTCCTCATTCAGCAGGACTACTAATAGTGTGAGTAAAAGTATAATCATCTCTGAGGACTCTATGAAATCTCTAACACCTCTAACTGATATTTAGGGGTATAATAGGTATGATATCTTATTACACTATTATTCTAGAAACTTCTTACTTACAAGGGTTATCATGCAGCCTGAGTCTACATATATCAGCAATGGCTTGAAGGTGTCTTAGCAGAATATCATGATAGTAGTATACTTTTAATTGCAGAATGTATATCTATATAGTGTATCCAGATTAGCTGGTTACTAGAATACTATTACTTATAGTGTAAAATCAGAGCTCACATGGAAGGCCTGTGGAGTTACTATATAAGTCTTCAGATACTTATATAGATTGTTGTGCAAATCAAATGCTTCACTACATCTATAATAGGTGGCTATTGTAGGGTCTATATGGAATGTATCTATCTCTAGATTATATACATTATTATTATATGGCTGCTCCTATGGATCATTCATAGGCATTTCTGCATCATCATAATAAGAGTTAAACTCTACCTCCTGGCTATATAGATCTTCTGTGGACTCCTCCAATTCTTTAGAGTCAGCATGGAATGCTACTTATTTGCATGGCTGCTAATTTCATGGTTGCCTGCCAGGCAGATTAGCATTAAAGGTACCCTTAGGTGCTGGTAGCTGAAGCTGTTGCTTCAGAGCTAACAGTTTAGGATGATCTTACTGGGCTTTACCTTGATAGTTTCCATCACACTGGTTGTAGTGGCTATCATATTAGTTGTTGTTGTCACTATATTGATTGTTATTCTCACTGTAGCTGTGGTACTATCTATTAGTATAGTTCTATACTTAATACCTAGACTGATATTAATAAGTAAGTCATTTAAACTAGTAGGAGTATAATTCTCTATCATGCCCACAGTAATTACTCTGAGGGGTAAAGTTATTATAATAGAATCCATACTGATTATACATACTATTTGTATATCAATCATTACTTGTAAATTGATCTATCCAGTTAGTCTACTTGTAGCAAATAATCTCTATAAATTCTTTAATGGTTATGTTCTCTTTCAGCTCATTAATAGTTACTTGCAGGGTGACATCCAGGTTATTCCACACATATAGGACTTAGGCATACTTAGTATCTCCTTAGCTACAGTGTTTAGCAGCTGAGAACACATTTAAGATATAGAAGATTAGACTGCACTCATCATGAAGATTCTGAAGTAAGTACTTCATCTCATTGAGCTTCTATAGTGCTTGACTACCCTTAATGTAAAATTACTATTAAAGGATCTTAATCCACTCTTCTACCTTATTATTGATGGTGATAAAACCTGTGCAGATAATATCATTAAGTTTCTAGTTTCACTAGAATTTTGCCTCTTTTTTGAGGTATGAATCTAAGTTCTGTTGGATCCTTACTGCATCTCTAGTTAGAGTAGTAACCTTAAGCTAGTTGATAAATACATGGACATCTTGGTAATAGGTCTTATCCTTCTTGTCAATAATATCATTATAGCCCCATGATGTTGGTACATCAGGGTAGAAAAAACTAATATCCTGGGGTTTTCATGGAGCAATTAAGGTTGATGGTGCAGATGGAGGCTGCACTGATGGCTAAGCTAATACTAGTAGAGTAATTATAGCTCTAATGTAGGAGAATAGTTCTCATAGGGTTTACATCTGATGTAGAATGAAACCTATATCATCAGTAGATTTACTAGTGCTTGCAGCAGCTGAAGTGCTATTCATATTTAACATATTATCTAACTGTTTAATAGATGGCAGCTGCAAGGATTACTCTTTATCAGTTGGAGTTATATTTAGGGTTTCTGAAGACTCTATAGGTATTAATTTCAGTGCTCTGCAAAATAATATGCTGCTTGGTATCAGGTTAATCTGCAAGAGTGACTGAGCTGAACAGGATAGGGTGTTGCCCTCTGAGTGTGGCTTTAGACCTAGCAGGAGGTATACTTATCTTATTAATAAAGTCTCAAAGAATGCTTCTTTTTAGTGGGTGAATATGTAGCTCTACTTGAAACAGTCTGTGTGGTTGTGAAATTTAAGAACTACTTGATTAAGTAATGAGTAATTAATAGATCAGTCTGATGATATCAGTAAGACTACCTGAGCATCCTTGGAACTTCTATGTGAATTAGCTTGTGAGTGTGTATACTCTTGTAGTTCTACAGATACCTGCCTGAACTTAGATGAGAAGTTTAAGTAGGTAATTCACTTAGTTATAAATGTTATTCTTGTAATCATAGTGTCCTGCAAAGAGTCATGATGAGGGAAGTTAAAGTTGAAATACTTAATAATCTAATAAGTAAGTTCTACTATTTAGACATAAAAGGTTATTTCATGGTTCTTTAAACATAAGGGCTGCTGATGTTAATAATTATCATCAGATGAAATAGGTCTTCTAAGGGGAAGAGTCCACAGAAAAGTGTGGAAAGTAAGAAAGATATTATGCTATTTTGAGGATAAAAGTAACTAGAAGACACATGCTAATATGACAGACATGTATGCATTATGCCCTTTTAGAGAAAGAACCACAGAAAATCTTGGAAAAACTTAAAAACTGGAAAGAGAGAAAGCACTTTTTAAGAGGGTAAAAAAGTGAGTAATTTCTGAGAAATGTATGGGGAATTTATATGAGAGCTTCAAGTAGTTGATTTACAGGCAAATAGTGGTTTGAATACAGCACAATAAATTTCTGTGATAGCAGCTCAGAATCAGGGGTAACATAGTGAATGAAAGTAAGCAACTAGAATAGATATAGTAGGATAATTCCTATAGAAATTCTGTGAGTAACTTGGGATTTTCTTGCTAGATTCAGTGATCTAGAATAGATGTCTATAGATTCATCAGGGAATCAAGCAAAATAGTACATATAGAGAAAGATGAGAATATAATTCAAATTAAGATTATCCATAATGAGAATGAAGCTATTTAGGTACTAGGTATAGAGAGCTGTCTATAAGAAGGATGAGATCTGAGTAGGTATGACTTTTAGAGAAGAACAGTCTGTGAAGTAGATAAGACAAGTGGAAGAGATAGAGAAGAGATGAGGACCCATTAAAGGAAAAGTAGAAGCAATGAGAGTAGGGAGATATAACAACAACTTATTATGAAAACTGGGGAACCCACAGAGAACCTTACATCTTTTGTAAAGACATACTACTAATTATAATTGAGATAACTTGAGATCAAAATATTATATAGAATAAGGTTGTATTTGCTACATTCCTGAGCTATCTATAGCTATTTATATCATGGAGCCTGACTAAGCTATGTAGGTAACTAAGCACTATGGATATTTCATGGTGTAAAGCATGTGCATGTAATAATAATCCTCTAAATGATACTATCTTTACTATCTAAATGCTTTCTTAGCTTTCTGTACTAGCAATAATAACTCTATAATATAAATATTTTGACTACTCTGATCTAGAAGCTCTTCAACATCTATCTGAATTTATAGTGAGGGCCTGCCTTGCTAATAGCCTGAAAACTGCTGACTGTATGACTTGCACCTTAGGAAAATCTCACCTCCAGATATTTAGAAAATCAATGAATAGAGGTGATAAACTCTTTAAAGTTATTTATTTTAATCTTACCTATATGTCTTTAGCCTACAATGAAGACTACTATCTTGCTTATATCTATAACCCCCTTACTTATACTTATTAGGCTGAGGTGCTTCCTACAAAAGACTAATATGAGTTATTTCTTGAAAAATTCATTAATGAAGTTGAAAGACACTACAATTTGAAGATTTTAATTCTTTATATAGATGGAGAAATGTCACTTATAAAGATCTTTCTTGAAAAAATTAGAACTTATGACATTCACATTGAACCTTCATCTTCCTGCACACCTGAATCTAATGGTGTAGCTGAATGCTCAAGGAGTATGATAACTATTCTAAACTGTATAATTTAAATTAATGTAAATCTTTCTGAAGATCTCTAGCCTAAGGTATATAAGATTACTATCTATCTTCTTAACTGAATATTAATCTGGCAGCTTGAATGGAAGACTCTAATACAGGCTCTAGCCTTTTATCTTAGTAAACTGATGAATCTTAATCTAAGCCATCTATATGTATATGGATGCTGAGCATACATCTTTGATAAAATCATTCTGAAGCTCTGAAAATTTGCCCTATGCATTAAAATTAGACATCTAGTTGAATATATATCAAATAATATTTTCCATATCTAGCTCCTAAGAGAATGAAAGGTTATAAAGACATGAGATATAATCTTTAATGAGGATTTCTTTTTTGACCCTGAAGACCTATCTAAATAGCTTTCTTTAATGTCTCTAATATCAGTAGATTTACTACTGCCAACTAACATTCTAAAAAGTATCAGATTTGATGTTTAGAAATTTGAAAGTTCTGAAGATGAAATTGAAATTTACACACCTTCTAATACCTCAATATCTTCCTTCAAAATGGTTGATATGACTTCAAAAACAATGCTAGAATTGAATTTTTAGGTGTTGCTAACTCTGAAACTAACTTCTATACTAATATTAGGTTTTTCTGAATTTATAACATCAATCAGTGGAATCCCTCAGATAGATGATTCAGATGCTACATTTAATGATGATACTAATATAAATGATCTATTAGATTAATTACTTAAAACTCTTCAGTTAGATGTGTTGTTTCCAAATGAGCTATTTACTGCTTCAGCTAGGGAAATACATAGTGAAATATCTACTGACCATATAATCTTAGGATGTCAGATTCAAAAAATCAACCCAGAGTGAACTAGCTATATTGCTGCACTTGATCATATAGATTAATCATTAGAATTCTATGAAATATTTGCTATAATTTGTATGAATGAACCTCTATCTTACCCTCTTCATCATAATAATCTACCTCCTCTGCTCTGTGGTTGGAAGGAGGCCTTACATCACAAATTCAAGAATGAATGATTATATACTACTCAGGTTGAATATGAAGCTCTATAAGAAAAGAAGTGCTGAAGGTGCATTCTGAAATGTAAAGTAAAATGAAAATTTCTATCTCTTATATAAGTTTTTACATATAAATTTAATATGAATGGAATTCTTCTCAAATTCAAGACCTATATCATTATTTGTGAAGATCTTTGGAAAAATGAAAAAGTAGAGACTAGATCTATAACCCTTGCATTAAAAGTCTTTTACCTTATTATAGCTATTATAGCTGTGTTTGATCTAGAGACTTATTAATATAATGTAGTAAATACCTTTCTCAATGCTATTCTCATTGATGAGGTCTATATCAAACTACCCCCTGATTATGAATTTCCTGGATATGTATTACTCCTTCTCAGGGCTCTATATGGCCTTCCCAAATCTCCCTTATATTGAAATGATGAATTAAAAGTAATGTTATTAAAATTTAACCTGATGCAAGTTCTTGAAGAGCCCTGTCTTTTTATAGGGCTAGAACTTATAGTTTTCTTCTATGTTGATGATATCATCATCATTTATCATTAATATCATAAAATGATATTTATTAATTTTATGGCTCAGTTAATGAATACCTATGAACTCTGTGATATAAGAGAAGTGAAGTGGTTTTTAGAAATTTAAGTCCTTTATAATTGTATGGCCTAAAAACTTTGATTGTATTAGAATAGTTATATAGCTAAAATAGCAGCAAAATTTAGGGTTGAATGTTATAAACTCTATCACATACTTATATCTATCTAATTAGTATATTCTTACTTAGGTTTTCTGTTCTCCCAGAAGATTCACAGCTTTTAATACTATATTAGCTTTATTATCTACTTTTCTATAGAAACTCAGTCTGATCTTGCCTTTACTATAGGAGTTCTTACTAATCACATGATCTATCTATCTCTACAGCATGATGATCTTATACATTGTGTTATTACTTATAAATATCAAACTTGAAATCTTACTATTAAATATAGTACTTTAATCTCTAAAGATGCTGGCCTGGCATTCTATATCTATATAGATACTATATTTACAGATGATATAACTATCTATTAGAGCATACAAGATATGATATTTACTCTTTTTAGAGGTGCAATTAATTAGAAGTCTATCAAATAATAGACTATAAATATATCTTCTACTAAGTTAGAACTTTTAGCCCTATCTACCACTGTAAGAGAGACCTACTAGTAGAGATATCTCTTTAAATAAATTGATTTTAATCCAGAATGTGCATTAATTATATGGAATGACAACATCCAGGTAATATGCCTCCTTAAGGAAAAAACTTCCTGAGTTCTTACAAAACTCTACCATATTAACATTTATGATTACTGGCTCTGTTAAGAAGTCCAACAAGGCTGAGTATTTATTGAATGGATAGGTATGAAAAAGATGCTAGCAGACAGCTTTACTAAATTCCTCCCTTATGCTGCTCATGAGGAATTCCACTGTCTCATTAATCTTATTAATATAAGTATGAAATTAAAGTAGTTCTTTGCCATTGAATTACCTCTGCTCTGCTCTATGATACACCAAATTGAGGTAGTTCTTTGCCATCAAATTACCTCTGCTCTACTCAGAAATCCACTGAGGGGGTATGTGAGAAGTGGTATGGTACACATCTCAAGTGCCTGCAGAGTAGATCCTCTATTTTTCAGTCATTCAGTTCTGCATTAATGGTCTTTTCATTGTTTCCTTCTCAATAGTGATAATAACTGATTGTCCCTATTGTTTTCTACACCTATTTTGTATGGTATCTTAGATTTTCATTATCTCAGGCAATCACATGTCAGTAGCTATAAATAGTGGTGAAATCTGCCAACTTAGACAAAGGAATCAATCATCTTTCTCCTCATGGATATCTCTAACTACGTTCAACCCTCTTATAGCCCGGCTGCGTCCCGATTGGGCAGTCGGGCAGTTGTGTCGCGGCCAACCACACCACCGATATTCTATGGGATCAGTGTTGATATGGGATTGAATGGGTATTTTATGCTGGTAACGGGGTATTTGTTTACTCTAGGTGGTCCGTCTAGCTATATGGTAGTCGAGGTGAGATAAATACTCGCGAGCTGTACCCAACCTCACTGCGCCAAAATAGTCACATCTCAGTTCTAGATCTAGATAAATATGACCATATCGATACATTCTTTGACACCCCAATCCCCTCCCTGTCCAAGTCCTGGTGCAACTCTATACCTCCACCGCCGATATTTATCTCTTTCTTCTCTCTTTCTCCCGGTAAACATCGCCGTCGTGGCTGCTTTCCTCCAACAAAGCAAATCAATGCGCGACTGCCTGCCAGCAGCAAGAAACAGCGGCACCATGGCCGGGCAAGCAATAAATAGGAAAATAAACGATGACCCGTGGGGATCTGTCAAGGAAGAATATCCATCAGCCATATCCATATATCCCAGACAAATATCCAGGTGTTGCTCCCAATCGTTATTGATCCCATCGACGGCCGGAAGCATTCACCCCCAGCGCCCCTATCCTCACTTGCCGTCGTATCACAGGGCGGATTGACCAAACTGCAGGGCTGGATTCCCGTCTTCAGAGATCCTCCTCAATCCCGAGTCGATTCTATTCTCCAATTTCTATCCCTACCTATTGTCGACACACCCTCTGAGGACTGCTATCCATGCATCAAGAATGAAACCGCTGCTCTTCCTCTTTCTAGTCTGCTCGATTAACGCGAACATCGTTTTTCACCATGCCCCTCTTTCTTGTGACCCGATTCTTCCGGCGTTTCAAGGGTGTTTTCGAGGCCAGCATTGCTCACGCCATGGAATGTCAGTGTTAAACCCCGTCAGGGATGTGCTGTGCGTAGCTTGCTGATTTTGAAAACATAGATGCGAGAATGATCGCGGCAATACCCCCGATGGCCCATCGTCACCATCAGTTCAACAACCACCTTTGTCGACACTCGCAGCTCTATCTGTGACCCTAGGGGACCACACCGGGCCGGAAGTGGAAGGGAATAGATATGTCAATTGCGATCCCTCTGACGATGAGCATGGCGGTTGTGTTGTTGACCCATATGAGTACGTCTCCCATTATTCCCCTGAAGGCTGGCAATACTCCAGGAGGAACGAGTTTCCCAAGCTAACCAAACGATGTACACATATATAGGGAAGAAGAAATGGCACCTCAAAGGTTTGTTTTCTCCTCCACTCAATGTGGACGTGCAAACTGACACCAGAACATAGGCCCTCGATCCAAAACAACAAAAACGAAGGTTCGAACTCCCAGGTAGATCTAGAAAGCCCTTTCAGAGCTAAAAATGTTGTGCGCCCGCCCATGCCCTGGACAAACGAGACAACCGATGAGGAGCTGGAAAAAGAGATAGAAGGAGACATTGTTCGCCCACCCATGCCCTGGACAAACGAGACAACCGATGAGAAGCCAGAGGAAGTAATAGACGGGGATGTTGTTCGCCCACCTATGCCGTGGGCAAATATGACAGCCGATGAGAAGCCGAAGGAAGAAATAGATAGAGATGCTGTTCGCCCCCCTATGCCCTGGACTAATGAGAGGCCGCAGGAAGAAGTAGATGGAGACGCTGTTCGCCCACCCATGCCCTGGACGAATGCGACAACCGGCGAGGAGCCTGAGGAGGAGACAAAAGGAAAGTCAAAAGGCAAGCCGGGAGGGAAGAATAGAAAGCCCAAAGAAAAGCCCCAGCAACAACCTACCAAGCAGACTGAAGACGGCCTTTGCGGTCCATCAAACGGCAATACTATTTGCGGCGACTGGTTTGCCGGGTCCTGTTGCTCCCCCTATGGGGTAAGTCCTTTCTTCAGGGGTTCCTTAAGTTCTGGGTTCTGGCTAATCCTTTGTTGAGTTCTGTGGAAATACCACCTCTCATTGTGGTCCTGGCTGTCAGTCAGGGGCCTGCCTCCAAGAAAACATTTACAATCTTCTCAGCCCCAATACCTATCAGCCAGATATGTTGGATGGTGTATTTGAGGTTGTTGGCGAGTCTGGAGTCCCAGCAATGTCCGCTGCTCTCATGCCTAACAACCGAGTCATATTCATTGACAAGGTCGAAAATTACACGCAGTTAGTGTTAGACAATGGCCAGTATGCATACTCTGCAGAGTATGATCCTGTGAGGAATACTGTTAAGCCGTTGTCGTACAAGGTCAGCAATCCCATCCATCGCGTTCGACCCACTAGTGGCTAACATTGTCGCAGACAAATGCTTTTTGTTCGGGCGGAACTTTCCTTGAAGATGGACGTCTGGTTAGCATTGGCGGAAACGCGCCTCTCGCAATCGATCCCACAGTTGGCGACGGGTTCCAGGGAATTCGATACCTAACAAGGCCAATGGGGAGAAAAGAATATAATGGACAGTCTTGGGATGAGCCAGGACACCAGATTTCGACGCCTAGATGGTATGCAAGCGTCCAAACTCTCCCGGACGGGGCTATATGGGTGGTTTCTGGTAGCCTCACTGGCTTCGATCCTTCCGAACCGGAAAACAATAACCCAACCTACGAATTCCTGGACAAAAATGGATACCCGCTGGGTGGCAGCGTGCTGTACCCTATTCTTGAACGAAACCAGCCTTACTACATGTACCCGTTTCTCCACCTCTTAAAAGATGGCAACGTTTTTGTCTTCGTTTCGCGCTCAGCAGAAATATTCAATCCCCGTACTGAAATGACTGTCAAAACCCTCCCCGACTTGCCTGGAGATTACCGTACCTATCCGAATACCGGAGGAAGTATAATGTTTCCCTTGAGTGCTGCTGATGGCTGGGAGCCAGAGGTGATGATCTGTGGGGGAGGGTCATATGTCGAGATTTCCAGTCCCTCCGATCCTAGCTGTGGACGCATTCGGCCGCTGGCAAGAGACCCCGATTGGGAAATGGAGTTGATGCCAACTGGGAGGGTTATGGTAGAGGGAATGATGCTTCCTGATGGAACCGCGCTCTGGATCAATGGATGTAATCGTGGTGCGCAGGGGTTTGGAATTGCCAAGGATCCGACTTATGATGCCCTAATCTATGACCCGGAGGGGCCACTGGGAGATCGCTGGAGTATCGCGGGAACGTCAAATATTGCGCGGATGTACCATTCTGTGGCTCTTCTTTTGCTAGACGGTACAGTGATGATTGCTGGGTCCAACCCCGTTGAGCAGCCAATCCTGGTGGCCAATCCGGATGACCCAATGCAAGCATTTGTCACCGAGTTTCGGGTGGAGATATACACGCCGCACTATCTCCTGGGAGACAAAGTCAGGTACCGGCCATATGATGTCTTCCTGCCTGCAAAGTACCTCCCCGCCGATGGCCGACGGTTCATCATTGATTTTAAAGTCTATGGAGATGTGGAGGAGGTGAAGGTGGTTCTTTACCATGGCGGATTTGTTACGCACTCGCTCCACATGGGCCATAGGATGTTATATTTATTCACCGAAGGCTTCCAGCCAGGCCGCCGGAGACAGAGGATTCTGGCAACAATGCCTCCGGACTGCAACATCGCGCCGCCGGGGCCGTACGTCGTTTACGTTGTGGCGAACGGAATTCCAAGCGTTGGACAGTTTGTGATGGTGGAGGTTCATCATTAGGCGGGGGGAAGACATGGGGTATAGGTTGATAATGTCCAACTCTTTCGGTCCTGATTTTTGATCATCAATAGAAGGAAACATGGGGTTTGTTCGGGGATCGATGGCGAGTTTGGATTGAGCGGGCTCTTTTGCTTGTTGGGCTTTTAGAGAACTTGAAGTACTGATACTAGTATGATAGGATAGGAAATGAGAGATAGCCTTATCGAATCCTAATGAAATAGAGATTCAGAGGTCTTGGGAAGGTCCATTCTATCCAAAAACGTGCATGATCAATGACATGAATTATCGTTGTTGAGGCGGTGTAATTGTCGTAAACATGGAGCGCGCCGGAGGTTGATGTCTGATTGGGGAAGAATGTTGATCCGCTCCGTGGCCCATCAGCCTGGAAATTGACGAGGCTGGCTTCAAGACATTCGGAATACATAGCTGTATCTATCTTACGTGCTTCCGCTTCTCAGATGCATCGCAAGAACATCCCACTGGATCGGAGCAAGGATTGACAGAGGGCGCTATTGAACTATGCCTCTTACACCACCCCTAAAGTCACGGTCTGAAGGAGAGGATTGATTTATCTTGCCATGGAAAGGAGTTGAAGTAGCCAGCCCAAGCATTCATTACTAATATTTCAATTTCAATTTCTATTTCTTAGAAATAGGTAGCCGTGCTGCTACCAAGGTTTCTCTCTTTGTCTTTTCTATTTTATATATGTATCCTTTTGGATTTTCTTTGCTCTCTTTGAGATAAATATGAATGAATCCGCCGGACGGGGTAGGGCGTTTGTCGTCTACTCCGGCGGGTCCCTGCTTATGGCTGCGGATTCCATGCCGTGATCATCATTGATGGCTGGGCTGGGCTAGATACTGCTGGTGGTAGCAGTAACTGGATGTATTTCCATAGAGTACTAGTACTCTAGTTGGAGGGTTCTTTTCAATTTCCACGGGATGGGGTAGCAGGGAATTCTCATATGAGGGGGGGGAGAAGAGAGAGGCTGGAATTGTCTCAGCTGGATGTTGTCTTTAGTTGTATTATCCCAAGCAAGAGTGGACAGGACAGATAATAGACATGGACACCTGTGCTGTGTCAAAGAAACAGCGGCTGAGGTGAGATGAGGCTCTTCCCCCAGCAACCCTCCTCCCTCCCAGCTGCACACAGCAACACCAGACGACACGACACATCTTCCTCTTCACCCCCAGACACCCCCTCTGTCTTCCTCTTCTCTATTCACCAGCCAGTCCCAGTCCCAGTCATCTCTTCTCCCCTGGCTTGTATCCTCTGCAACCTGGACTCGATCTTCGCGTCTGAAGGGAACGATTTTGGTTCGAGATCGTCTGGTCTTTCTTCTCCCTCTCTAGCTGCCTGGCTTCAAGCTCTTTGCCGTCAACTCTACGGATCAGCTTCAGTTTTGCTTGTTGTGGACTGTGAGGTGAGTGTGTCTCTGCTTAAGTTTTCAGTTATCTGTGTTTTCTTCCCCCCCACGGCCTCCTAGCTGTTGCTGAAGGGGTTCGTTTTGTGGCCTGCCTCTCCCCTTTGAAGAGGAACTGGTTGTCTGTGGGTTTCGTCTACGGCCCATACGCGCTTTGCTGTTGTTATTTCTGTGTTTTTGCGTCGTTGTGGCCCCTCGTCTTGTCTGGAAGCTATTCTGTTGTGTTGCTGTAGGCCTAACCACGTTTTCTCAATTACAGGTTTGATATCCCCTCGCCACGCCCTCACAACTCGACGCGTATTGATTTCCTAGCTGACACGCGTTTTCCAACTCCCCTAGGTTTTCCCTGCGTCAAGAACAACGGCGAGCATGTCTGCTGCGGGTGAAGAGAACTCCAACATGCAGAGCGTGGGTGAGGCAGTGGCGCAGACCGAAAATGGTACCAGTGGCAATTTGAATGCGGAGGCTGCTGCCCTTGCTCGTGAAAAGGGCTGGTCTGAACCCCAGCAGTACGATTATGAAGCCTACAACGCGCCTCCGAAGCCTGTTGAGGGGGTCATCGTCGGCGACGTTGAGTGGGCTTCTAATGCCGCCAAGTACGAGTGGAAGGAGGAATATGGTGATGTCGGCCCGAAGAATGAGGAGCTTGAGCAGATGCTCTTCCGTAGCGAGTTTCTTAATCGCGCCGGTACCAAATTTGATCAGTAAGTTGTGCTCCGTTTTGTGTTGTGTGGTGCCTATTTGGTAGAGTTTGATGCTGATGGTTTGTTCCTTTTAGTCTTCGCGAGATCAAGGTTACGGCTGAAACCACCGCCCAGCCTGATCCGGTGAAGAACGTAGGTTGTCCTGCACA
The DNA here is from genome assembly GCA_032988465.1 of Onygenales sp. PD_10. Lineage (NCBI taxonomy): Eukaryota > Fungi > Ascomycota > Eurotiomycetes > Onygenales > Onygenales sp. PD_10. Next base: position 195,821 of record JANTQH010000033.1, on the reverse strand, counting down.
CTATGGGTGGAAGATGTACTAAACACATGCATGCAGTTCGACGATGCTGGCCTTCACCCTGTGATGCGTGATAATATTAGGCTGTGCGGCTACAACGTCCCAACTCCCATCCAGGCCTATGCAATTCCAGCCGTCTTGACTGGGAATGACCTTATTGCCGTGGCTCAGACTGGTAAGTCTAATTTCCTTATCAATCGTTGATCCGGACTGACGGTAAAAGGCTCCGGTAAAACCGCTGCATTTCTCATCCCCGTCCTGTCCAAGTTGATGGGAAAGGCTAAGAAACTCGCGGCCCCCCGTCCTGATCTGGGCAATGGATTCAACGAATCTCTCGATTCGGTTCGCGCTGAGCCTCTGGTTCTTATCGTCGTTCCTACGCGCGAGCTTTCCACCCAGATTTTTGATGAGGCTCGTCGCCTGTGCTATCGCTCTATGCTTCGCCCTTGCGTCGTTTACGGTGGCGGTCCTGTCCGTGAACAGCGTCTCGAGTTGCAGAAGGGTTGCGATGTCCTCATCGGGACTCCTGGGCGCCTTCTTGATTTCATGGAGAAGCCGCACATTCTCTCTCTTCATCGTGTCAAGTACACTATCATCGATGAGGCTGATGAGATGCTCCACACTGACTGGGAGAGCGAGTTTACTAAGCTGATGTCTGGTGGAGGTATGTACAAAAGTCCCGTTATTGTCTTCGTATAGTGTGTAAATAAGAGGGTAGCTAACCTATCTCCTAGACACCAACGAGGACGCGGATCATCGTTATATGATGTTTTCCGCTACATTCAACAAGAACTGCCGTGAACTTGCTCGCAAGTATCTTTCCGCTGACCACGTCCGCATTCGCATTGGTCGTGCCGGTAGCTCTCACTTGAACGTGTGCCAACGCGTGGTTTATGCGGAGGAGGATATGAAGAAACAGGCCCTTTACGACCTTCTCATGTCCATGCCGCCTTCTCGTACCCTCATCTTCGTGAACACAAAGATGAAGGCTGATTTGATCGACGATTACCTCTTCAACATGGGTCTGCCTAGCACGTCTATCCACTCTGATCGTACTCAACGTGAGCGTGAAGATGCCTTGTAAGTATCTCTGGTTTCGAGAAATTCGGGTGATATGAATATTAACAGTAATATGCAGGCGTAGTTTCCGTTCGGCTAAATCCCCGATCATGGTGGCTACCGGTGTTTCTGCTCGTGGACTCGATATCAAGAATGTCATGCACGTTATCAACTACGATCTGCCTAGCATTGACCACGGTGGAATCGATGAGTATATTCATCGTATTGGTATGTAACTGTCCTTAGGTCTAACATGTTATTTACATTTTTATTAACTCTTTATAGGCCGCACTGCTCGTATCGGCAACGAAGGCCTCGCAACTTCCTTCTACAATCATGACAAGAATAACGATATCGCCCCCCTTTTGGTCAAGATCCTGCTGGAGTGTAAGCAGGAAGTCCCTGACTTCTTTGAATCCGAGAAGCCTGAAGGAGAAATCACCTTCAGTGATGACACTGATGATGAAGAGGAAAATGAGAACGGCGGTGGGGATGGTTGGGGCGCCCCCGCTGACGCTGGCTGGGGTGCCGAGGCGGCCGCTCCCGTTGATCCTACCCCGGAGCCTGCCCAAGATTGGAACCCTGAGGCTGGCAACGACTGGTAGATTTGCTTCTGATAGAGGGTGGCTATTTTTGCTGAACGGGTATGAGAGGTTTGTGCTTTTACGAATCTCCATTCCCTCGGTTTCCTCCAGCTTCAACCTGGCCCTCTAAACGAGCGATAAACCGACCCGGTCCTACCACCAGAGGTGTTTTTCTACGAATGTGTTCATTGTGCCTCTTTTAGATGTTTCTTTCCCCAAAAGCCCCCCAAAAGCGCACAAAACCACCAAAAAAATCTTGCATCTGCCTTCACATGATCTCCAACTATTAAAAAAGCTGTCCAATTTACCCCTAATTTTCCCCATCGTGTGCTTTTCATCATATGCTATCTGCGGCCCAGTCTTCCCCCGTGCCTCCCCAAGCTCCACACCAACACGAAAGAAGCGGGCGATCTTGCGGGCATCGGAACGGCAGGAAATGACTCAAACGATGAACGAACGAACACTGGAGACCCATACGAATTTACCACCACCTAATCCCATTTCTTCCTACTTTTCCTTGCCCCTCTGCCTTGACCACTACCATCATTGTGGATTGGCAGAAGGGACGAGGTTTGGGATGCGGTGGTGTGTGTCTACTTCGGCTCCAGTCTTCTGTCTTTCGGAAAAAGGTGTTCGTTCCTGATATGTAGTGATGATCTTCCCTTCAAGGCCTGCTTAACGATATGGGATTGTGCATGTACTGTTTCTCATTCCGAATTAATTTGGCGATTTTTTTTTGATCCTGTTTTTTGTTTCTTGAGAAGTAGGTAGATAGTTATTTTAATCAATTCATCAAGTCATCGGGGTATTTATTTTATTTCTCTTTTCTTTGTCCTCTTTTTATGGGGTGTATTCGCGTGTAGATTAAATGGATCATAGAATTCGTCGACAGTAAGGAAGGGTGGTGCGATGATGGTGAATAGGTAGGATGGATAGGGGTGTGTACATCATCATTCATTGTTTTTATTGTCACCGCACAGAACGATCCACCCCAGGAACAGCGAAAATCCCTGTTCCAAATAAACTATATATACAAAGACAACCATCACACGGTGCCATGCTATACTATTATACATTTTCCTCAAAACACCCCCAATCAGACCAAAATAACCAATAAATCCTCAAAATCACCTCCACCCACCCGTCCCAAGCCCCCTATCCATCCATCTACCCATCTAGCCATCTAGCTATTTATTCCCACCCCACCCCCGACAATCTTTTATCCCCCTCTCACCCCTCTCTCACCCCCTCTCCTCCCTCCCCCTCTCCAAAACCCCCCTCAACACCCCCCTCGCCCACCTCTCCCTCCCCTCAAACACCCCATTAAACATCCGCGGCAGCACACGGTACGAATTCGCATGTCTCTCTTCAAACCGCATCATCCCATCCCCATCCCCATCCCCATCCCCATCACCAGCACGAGCATAAACATCCACCCCCTTCTGCCTCCAACAATACCCCGCCGCATCCTCAAGCAACCCCGTCCCCACGCCGCGCCGGCGATAGCGGCGTTTAACCGTCCAGGCGCGGATGAGGACGGGTTTCGGTTTCGGTTTCGGGTTCGGGTTCGGTTTCGAGTTTTTGGATTCGTTTGTGTTTGTGTCTTTGGTGGTGGTGGTGGTGGTGGTGGTGATGGTGGTAGGAATACGCAACGCAACCGCCCCAATAATCTCCTCTGCGAATTTCGAAATGAGAATCTCAGTCTCATACTCCCCATCCCCATCCTCCTCTTCTTCTTCACCCTGATGATTCAACCACCTCCACGTCCCCACCCGCTCCGCCTCCTCGATATACCCGCCCGCCATCCACTTGACGGCGACGAGGAGGATCATCACGCAGCCTGCGGCCGTGGTTACGAGGAAGGGGAGCTGGGCGCGGGTTGTGTGGGCGCCGGCGTTGTGGAGGAGGGTTGAGGGGGAGGGAAAGGAGGAGGTGGTGGATGATGAGGATGAGGAGGGGAAGTAGAAGATTCGCGCGACGAGGGCGAGGAGGAGGGCGGTTAGGGAGAGGGTGGTTGGGTGGTAGAGGAGGGCGCGGGAGGCGGTTTGACGCTGTTGGGCGACGCTGTCGGCGATTAGGCGGAGGGCGGAGATTTTTTCGTCCGGGGTGGTGGCCGGGGTGGTTGTTAGGGGGGGGATGGTGGGGAGGGGGTCGGTAGGGGGAGGGGAGGCGGGAAAGGATTGTTGTTTGGTCATCTTTTTTTTTTTTTTTTTTGGTTTTGGGGGGTTGGTTGAGGGCTGGGGGATTGTGGCTGTGTAGCCTGTAGCCTGTAGGTTTCCGGGGAATGAGGTTGGTGGGTGGTTGAAAGCGTAGGTATGGATGAATTTGTATGCTGGGTATTCGGTTTTGGAAGACGGCTTGCGCTTTTTCCTTTTGAATATTCGGGTAAAACAGGTTTCGAATGACCTGATTGAACTGGGGTGACGTAGAAAGAATCAACCATTACCTTTGATCATCGAGCCCGTGTTATCGGATTGATATCCCACAGGCCAATATCAGGGGTTGAGATGGAGCCGGAATGATAGTCAGACTTCCAGACCAGACGGAATACAGCAGCGAGCAATGAATACCACCGGAGCAAGGGTGCTTTGCCGGTTAGATAACGACTTCGACTGCAGGATATTAAACACTGAACAGTACAGAGGTGTTCCGTCGAGTTGGACGTTTAAGGGGTGCGGCCAAAACCCCCGAAAACGAATCAGAAAAACGCTGCAAGAAAAGCAACGGAAAGAGACAGATTGAACAGACAGCCAATGCAGCTCGGGAATGTCAAATAAGATAACTGTCGAGTGGCAATTTTAGCGCAGGCCCTTTCCGAGACTCTGGGTTGATACGAAGCTTTTGCCCAGGTGAGTCCCAGCAGCAGATCAAAGCTTGGACTTCGGGGGTGGAGCGAACCCCTGGGAGACCCACGAAAAGCGCCACGCGGAGGATGGAGTAGCCGAGACTCAGGCTGGCAAATCGCACGCTGCCAAATCGGACTGGTGAAGGCTGGGCAATGCTTGACTGAGCTTGTATACTCCTGAAGATGCCATATAAAGACACAGATGCAAGGGATGAGGTCGATGGAGTGATTACCTCAGCCGCTAGTCAGGCCACCCGCAAACCCTGCCCTAACCCTAGCCAGCCCTAATTAGTCCGCCAAGCCACGCCACCGACCGGGGAGTCTTGGCAGGGCGAGCACGTGCTGCTGTGATTGGCTGCGGCTGACAGGCGGAATCTGGCGGGGCGAAAACGTGCGCGGGGCGGACGTCCTGACAGGACAGACACGCCCCGCCCACACCACACCCATACCGCGCCCAGCCATTTAGTATGGCATGGCAATGGGTTGGCGATGGGCGAGCGATGGGCGATTGCTGATGGCAAACCCTGATGAAAATCCACACATTCCACCACGGCCACGATGAGCGAGATTTTGTGCTATAAGAACTGCTGGCCCAGCTCGGAGTATGGCTTTTCTCTTCTTTCTTTTCTCTCCGCGTCTTCGTTCTCCCAGGTCTCCCTCCTGGTTCTGCTCTGCTCCCCGTCTGTCTCTCTCGAATCATAGAGAGAAGAGCCGCCATCATGGTCCAGCATACTGCCGGCGGCAACTCGGCCTTCCACAACTTCCACAACCAGTTCGCCCATGTCAAGGATCCCAACGAGCGCCGTCGTCTGGCGCTGGCTGAAATCGACAAGGCCCCCTTTGGCTGGTACCATGTGCGCGCGGTCGTCGTGGCCGGCATTGGTTTCTTCACCGATGCCTACGACATCTTCGCTATCAACTTGACCGTCGCCATGTTGGGCGTGGTCTTCTGGCAGGATGCTGCTATGCCCAAGACTGGCCTGATCCCCTCCAGTGCGGATACGGCTATCAAGGTTGCTACGTCTGGCGGCACGGTCATCGGCCAGGTTGGCTTTGGCTGGCTGGCTGATGTCGTGGGACGCAAGAAGATGTACGGCCTGGAGCTGATGGTTATCATCTTTGCGACTCTGGCGCAAGCTCTGTCCTCGGATTCTCCCGCTATCTCGATTGTCGGCATCTTGATCTTCTGGCGGGTGATTATGGGTATTGGTATTGGTGGTGATTATCCCCTGTCGTCCATTATCACTTCGGAGTATGTCCCCCACCCCATGTATCCCTATACTTGATATTAACGTTTCTGCCACAGGTTTGCTACCACAAAATGGAGAGGTGCGATGATGGGTGCTGTCTTCGCTATGCAAGGAATTGGCCAATTTGTTGCTGCATTGATGGCCTTGATTGTTACTGTTGGCTTCAAGGAATCCCTTCAAGCTGCTGAATCCGCCGCTACATGTTCCGGTGCCTGCCAACTTGCGGTTGACAAGATGTGGCGTGTCGTCATCGGCTTTGGTGCTGTTCCCGGCTGCATTGCTCTCTACTACCGATTGACCATCCCCGAAACTCCCCGATATACCTTTGACGTTGCCCGTGACATTGAAAAGGCAGCCGAGGATACCAAGGCTTATATCCAAGGCCAACCCGAAGGGCACCCTGATGAAATTCAACGCGCCACTGCTATCCAAGAATCCAGCACAGAGTTGGCTCCTCCCAAGGCTAGCTGGGCGGATTTCTGGGCTCATTATCGCCAATGGAAGCACGGTAAGGTTCTCCTCGGCACCGCTGGTTCATGGTTCTTCCTTGATGTTGGTATGTAACTCAACCACCCCCCCCAGTCAGCTATACCCCTCACTAACATCATCCCTAGCATTCTATGGCCTAGGCCTCAACAACTCCATAATCCTCCGCTCTATCGGCTTCGCGGGCGGAAAAGACATGTACGAAGTCTTCTACCACACTGCCACAGGCAATCTCATCCTCGTCTGCGCCGGCGCCATTCCCGGCTACTGGGTCACCGTCGCCACCGTCGACACCCTCGGCCGCAAACCAATTCAAATAATGGGCTTCGTCATGCTCACAATCCTCTTCATAATCATCGGCTTCGCCTACGACGTACTGATAAAATCCAACAACGGCCTGCTGGCGCTTTACGTCCTAGCCCAATTCTTCTTCAACTTCGGCCCCAACTCCACCACCTTCATCGTCCCCGGAGAATGTTTCCCAACCCGCTACCGCTCCACATCCCACGGCCTTAGCGCCGCGTCCGGAAAGGTTGGCGCGATCATTGCGCAGTGCGTGTTTGGACCGTTGGTGCATCGTGGCGCCAAGCCGGGCTCGAGTGAGACGCCGTGGCTTAAACATGTCATGCAGATCTTTGCACTGTTCATGCTTTGTGGGCTATTTACTACTTTCTTGATTCCGGAGACGAAGCGGAAGACGCTAGAGGAGCTGGCGGGGGAGGTGCCGGGGACTGCGAATTATGATCCCGTTATGGCGGGCCATGAGCCGAGGGGGGGCCCGTTAGGGAAACCCGTGCAGGAGAAAGGGAAGTCTGATTCGGCTGATGATATTACTCAAGCCGTGTGATGTACTTGGATGATTTGACGTCTTTTTTTCGCTGTTTTTTATCGGTGTTTGGGTGTACGGCTTATGGTTTGATGTTATTTAGCGATGTTTCTTATTGGGTATTGCTTCCCCCTCTCATGCTTGAGGGTTTGTTTCTCCCCGAAGCTTCCGTAAAGGGTTGGCTTCAGATATAATACTATACGATAGATAGAGGTTTCATAACCACCTATCTCGATACCACTTGTTAATTTCTTGCCCTGCTCCTCGAATATCTCGTTCCGCTTTATTGAGATGGGGCTGCCGCTGCTCACTCGAGAGGGTGTTTATTATCCTCGCGCCGTTCGTATATGTAGAAAAGCACGACATGTGGTGAAATGGAAATCACCAGTGGAAAGCGGAGGTAGATAGGGGTCTAGGGTCTAAGGGCCAAGCGATTAACTTAACTAGTTAACTAACTTAGGCGAGAGGACGCTAAAGTAAGATCATCTGCGGTCTGCTTCGACAATTCTTCTCCTAAAAAATTACGGCGTTGATTTTTATGTCCCCTCCAACAATCTCGGAAGCAAAGCAAGGCATGTCCTAATAGTTAACAGAATAGGCACTTCCTTGCAGCCGTCCTTCCATACAAGAGGAAGATGCCAACAGAACAACACCGGTATGGAGGAAACACGCATCGAGACGAACTATCAGTCGTGCCTCCTCGCCATCCCACACTGTAAACATGGACGACTGCTCTTCCCTTGCCGGGTTGTGGCATCTCGCGGGATCAAGCCCTTCTTCTCGTCTCCGGATTCCTCGTCTTTCTTTTGTTTCCTGATGGCCCAAGTTGATATTGCATCAGTTTGCTACATGTTTATCTGCATGATATGTTTACACGCCGCTGATACCCGGTTTCTCCTTTTACGCTCTGTCTACTTTATCCTGTGTGCTCAGTGGTTTCTTGTTGTTATTCTACAAGAACTAGGGTATATCTTCGCGCCAACAATCGATCCGGCTATCATCTTGGATATCCTTCCATTTGTCCTCGACTGAATCCGTTCTACTACAATTTCCCCTTGAATGACAAGTGACAGTCATACATTACAATGTACCCTTTCAGTCCCCGTGCCCTCATCAGAGGAGGGCTTACACTCCTCCTTTTGAACCCCGTGGTGGCCACCGTCACACCCCGCGCCCTTGGACAAGACCCGGTCCTCGTAATCGACACCTTTAAGCACGAATACAAGAACGATTTGGAGGCCTGGCACGGTGGGCAAGACATACCTATGTACTGGGGAAATGGCTATGTCGAGTTCTACCCCTCTTGGCCAAACCAGAGCTACTATACCCAGATATCGAACTCTTGTTTCGACCTAACTGCCTTCAAAGACATGTACCTGCATGTGGTATACGAAGGGAACGACCGTTTCAGTCTGTCCATGAGCCAAAATAATGTCAACTGTAACCCAGCCCAGAAGCCATACCCAGAGACCTGGGACTCTGTGGTGGCAAAGAACTATGCGAATGGCTCGGATATCTATGTCCCAATTTCGCATTATAGCCTCGATTATACTCGCGGTTTGTCTATTGCCTTCCATGGGTTTTATACCCCGGAGAAGCTGAGATTGCGGAAAGTCGAAATCACTGCGACCAAACCGGATGAATTCGTGACCCCCGAGAAAATACCCACCGGAACACTGTTCTTTAAGTGCAAGAGACCCAACTCCTTTGCCTTTGGGATCGACGACGGCCTTCCAGAATATGCACGAGAGGTCATGGACATTTTGGCCTCCGAGAATATCAACGTCACTTTCTTTACCGTTGGAGGTGGACTGGCAAACCCTAGCACGGGGTTCGCAGATATTTACAGGGAGATGGCTAGTAAGGGGCATCAGATTGCATTGCACACATGGTCGCACCCTACGTATGTTATGTGAACTTTCTTATATACACCTGACTCGTGTGCTTGAAAGTAGCTGACTTCGTTCGGTAAATAGGATGGAGGGACTTAAAACTGACGAGGAGATCGATGAAGAATTTGTGAAAAATATTGACGTCATGAAAGAACTTCTGGATATCGAATGTATGTTACACATTTTCCCCTGCGATCCATTCCTCGACCAGAATTCATTTTTCTAACCATACCCTACCTAGCCCGGTATTTCCGTCCTCCTTATGGCATCGTTGGGGCCCGAACCCGCCAGCGTCTGGCCGCCTTGATCAAGGATCCGTACATTATCAATTGGGGTATCGACATCCAAGATTGGCTATGGGCTGATTCTCCCACCCCTGAAAAGCAAATTGAAGCTTTCCAACGAGATGTCGACAAGGGTGGTGATCTTGTGGTCATGCATTTTCTCAGCCCTACCACAGTTGCCTACACGAGAGACGTTATTCAGATTGCTAAGAAGACCGGGAAGCGGATTATGAGAGTTGACCAGTGCATGGAGGATCCAAATGCCCCACCCCTTGATTAGGCACGGTTGGAGCTGTTTGATACTTCAAGTTTTGTTAGGATCAGTGCTACTATCCTTCTATTCTTACAAGTTTTGTGGCCCTTGGAGTTGTATTGGGGTAGTCAGACTACAGTGTAGCAAGAGTATGCAGCGTTTTCAAATAGGATACAACTAAATCGCTCCTTGATTACTCCTCGAACCAATAATAAGTGGTATCTAATAGGGGGTTCCACCCGCGCTTAATAGCCGCCTAGGTTAGGTAGTAGTTTGAGGACCTTGAAAAAATTGACTGCTCATAAGTTTCAAATTTCCCCCCCCCATCTTCCTCCCCAGTTTTCTCATCCGTTGAAGACCTTTCCATCCTCTCCATCCATTCTAACAAGACCAGGAACAGTTTTGCCTTACCTGCACTGCACTGCCACCTGCGTGACATTGCCATTTATCGTTCGCAATAAATGCATGCAGACCAACACAACGGTGCGAATGAACACTGGCATTGTGCACTCACTTATCACACGTCATTAACCGAGCATTTGATAACTAGTACCCGATGTGTGGTTCCCGTGGAGTGGTGCACATGTACGGATTTCCGCCTGCGAGGTTGATATTGTGTTTTTCTTTTTCTGTTTTCTTTTTCTTTCTTTCTTTTTTTTTGTTTGCTGCCTATTTTGATTCCCGCTCGCTCGCTGCCTTTCGGGGACCCAGATCGAGTTTGATTTAACTAACGAGGCTGGATCGGATGCAGCCAAGCGGGCAGGGGAGGGTGTTGGGCAGGGATAGCTGCGTTCCCGCTAGAGATGTGGGTGGTTAACTAAATAACTAACTATTTCACGAGTTAAATCGCAAGCAACCAGTCATGAGGCTTTCTTTTTAAACTACTGCTGGGTTGATCAGGCACGGACAGCTGTGTTCGTCGGTGGTTTGCCATTCAGTGCCTTAACTATCCGAGACTGTGGCACTGTACGACGGTCATGGTGGAGGGAGGGAGGGGAGGACAAGGCTGCGGGGGATGCAGGGAGGCAAAGAGAGAGAGACAGCACTTTTGTGCAAGGCTATGGTGAGGATATATGTCTGGTGTCTGAACTGTCTCTTTTCTCCCCGTATTTTCTTCGCTTCTTTCTTTCTCTTCGTTCTAATATCTATCTCCTTTTGTGACTATTCGAGTCCATTTCTAAACCTGCATGCAGAGCTGTTGCAGAAATACCGCCCTCTCGACTAACTACCGAAACGAAGAAAAATAGGCCCTCTCACACCCCTAGACGGTAGTTAGTTCGGGATGACCTCTATTTTCTTCCACTGGGGTGTCCCCCCCCGTCGGCCGGAAACCAACGAAATACACGCGGACGGATCCGCAAAAATGCCCGGCAGTTTCCCTGATGACAGTATTGATGCAATCGAGCCTGATACTGTGCAGCCAGTGGAGAAGAATGTGTCTTTCCAAGCTCCATTCGAGGTAGATCCCAAATTGGCAAAGGTATATACCTGAATCTCACTTCCTATATGACCCTATGACGGGAATTTAGAAGCTATTTTTTCCTAGTCTGACACGATATTGGCCCACCACCAGTCCAGAAAACGGAGTAGATCCAGCCCCGGCACACTTCGTGAAAGGAAGACATGGCCCATCTCGATCCTCCCGCGCTACGAGGTTTCGCATCAGCGGCAGGAGAAGAAGAATTCGCAAAAGTCGAATAATATCATCATCGCGGTATTTGGGCAGACGGGGTCTGGCAAGTCGTCGTTTATTAGCAAATTAACCGGGTTGCCGGTGGAGATTGGACATGGGCTACAATCCTGTTTGTATTAATTGGTTCTTGTTGTATATACCATTTTCATCACTCTGGCACTAATCAAGGGACTACCTGCTAAACTAGGTACATCCGCAATAGAAGAGATCGACTGCAAAATCGGCCCCTATAATGTCACCTTCGTCGATACCCCTGGCTTCGACGACACAGACATGAACGACACGGAGATTCTGCAGATGATCGCTACCTGGATGAAAGACTCATACGACGGCAACACCAGACTTACCGGCGTCATATACCTGCATCGCATCACCGACGTGCGCATGTCCGGGACCTCGGTCAAGAATATTAGAATGCTCCGCTCGCTCTGCGGGACGAAGAGCTTGGATCATGTCATCCTGACGACGGGCAGGTGGGATGAGGTTGATTACTACGACGGCGTCCGTAGGGAAGGGGAACTACTGACGGAGGGCAAGTTCTGGGGCGATCTGGTGCAGCATGGGGCGATGATTCGGAGGTATAATAATACGCAGTCCGGCGCGCAGGCGATTGTTGATCAGTTGCTTTGTCTGTCGCCGACGGTTTTGAAGATTCAGGATGAGTTTGCCGTGAAGAAGAAGGCGCTTATAGATACGGAGGCCGGACAGTCGATTAGTGAGGCGTTGAAGGAGCTGACGAGGAAGCATGATAAGGAGCTTGCTAGGATGAAGGAGGATTTGGCTACGGCTATGAAGGAGAGTATGTTATGCCCCCCCCCACCTTCGGGTGGTTTTCTCTCCGCCTACATCCCTGAATACCCCTAATTCGGCTGAATACAAAGCCACGGCCAGAATTATATACTGATGCCCTACTCACCCCTTGCATAGAGGATAAACAATGGCTTAAAGAACTCGAGACCAGGCAACGGGAGCTCACGGAGAGAATTGAAAAGACCGAGGGGAACAAAAAAGCACTTAGCCGCCCTATCAACCGCAAGCCCTGGTTCCGAAGGAGTTGGAGGTGTGGGAAGTGTGGAGTCAGGCTGTGCGTTACGAATAATTCCTGGAGATCACGGATTAACGGGAAATGTACGGGGTGTGGGATGGCGCAGATATTTGAGAGAGGGGGGTTTTTGCATTGGGGGTGAGTGGTTGATAGCCGTTTTTTGCTGTGGTAAGGATTTTGGCATGGGTAATGGTTTATTTGCATTGGTCAACGGATTACTAGCGAGGAATGCTGGACGATTGGTTTTAAGGGGGGTTATGGCGTGATTTGTATGTTGGATATGGCGTTCAAAGGGTAGTTCCTAGTTCCGCAACTTGGTTGTAAATATTCTTCCGGCTTTCTTTTATTGAAACATAACTACTAAATGCATGGCTGTTCACTAATATTGGAAATAAACGCTATAGATTTCTATAAATTGTACTGAAATGTCCCTAACGGAGAGATGTATTCGATAACAAAAAGGAAACAGAAAAAATATCAAGGAAAATAATTTTATATGAACTCTCAAGAAGATTGAACTTGCAACGCAGATCCAAAAATGTTATCCACCTATAGACGTCTCTCTTTCACACACATGAAAAAAGAACATCATCTCTAAACTCCCCCCGCAGCCGCCGCGATCATATCCGAATGCCTCTTCTTCAACTCAGGTACAATCAAACTCTCAATCTCCATCACAACCTCCTCCGCCGGATGCGCCTCACTATCCCCCTCCGAAGCCCCCGCGACATGCTGCATACTCGATCTCTTCGCTGGACCCGCTGCAGCAGCCGACTGCGGAATGCGCACCCAATGCTCTCCAATCTTCCCATCAGCTTCCCGACTAACAAACACAACCTCCCACTTCCTCGTAGACAGCAAATTGCCAATGACAAGATTGTGCGAGTAGCGTTGAAGTGCCTGCTCGGCTTTGAGGATGAGTAGCGATGGGTCTGTTTCTAGCTTGAAGCTGACGACCATGCTGCCCTCGGGCGCCCAGCCGTCGACAAGGCTGTGAAGGAATTTTGGCACGGGGTCGAGGTCCACGATCAGTTTCTTGCCGCGGGTGGGTGGTTGCGGGTCGTTGAAGCCCGTGTAGATCCGGTCAGCGGGGATGATGTTGTGGCCGTGCGGGGGCTTTTGCTCTTCGTTTTTGGGAGTTGGGACTTCGTTTGAGGACTGGATTTTGTGCTCAACCATGCGGTCACGGGGGATAAAGAAGTCTGAGACAGCAGCAGCAAGGTAGAAGAGCGCATTCGCGCCTAGTGGCCTCATGATGGTTGCGATGGAACGGAGCTCGTAAAGGTACTCCGTCACTGTCGTGAAGGGGAGGAGGAGAAGGAGCTGGTTCTGCTTCGCGTAGCGGTACTGACGGAGCACTTTGCGCATTTCGTCTTGGTATTCGGGGCGGACCAGGATGGCTCCGTGGTCTGGGTTGTTTTCATCGTGGCTGGGAGACGAGGATGGGGGTGCTGGGGCTTCCTCCATGAAATCCAGGAAACAGTTTGTCGAATGGCTGTAATGGCGGGAATAGGGGAGCAGACTGAACTGGCGATGGAGAAATATCACTGCATAACCCTCTTCAAGGAAATACTCGGCTGATGTAGCTCCCCGTGTCCCAGCGGAGAAATTGTCAATGAATCGTACCGTTTGGGTTTCGAGGGGAACGGTTGTACCACCCGAGGTAACTAGGACCACACGTCTATTCGCTGCTACATGATGGTCTATGAATTCCCGGGCGAGTGCGGCGTGGCGTGGTAAATCCCGCGGAGGAGGATTGGTTTTGAAGTAATCCGATTCAGCCTCGCCAGGAGAAACATTTTGTACCGTGGTGCTTGGGTGGGGCGGCTGAGGCATGTTGATAGCGGGAGAGTAGCAAAACGCTACAAGACACCAACCTCAAAAAATATTCCTGTGAAATGAAGGAATAAAAAGGGGGGCCCCTGAGGAATCGCGGCTGTGTAGCAGTGCCAAGAAATCCGCCCACAGTCTCCGCTCTGGGTACCGACGACAACGGAAGCCGAGGGGTTCTCAACCAATTGGTCCTAGACAATCCCCAGCTTCTTCTGTGTGTTTGGGGAGGCTTAAACTGTTCTGGGAAACAATAGGCTGCAAACGTGCTCCAATAGAAACGAATGGACGTTAAATATCAACGTGCTCACCGGTGAGGGGCAGAGGAACCAGCCCACATGCAAAGGAGAGGCACAGTTCGGGTCAATTAGACAATTTCGGTCCAAACTAAGCCATAGACTTAGATAGAGCCAGCAAATTCCCTACTTGGGGTATGACGGAAGCAGTTTGGATTCTTTCTGGACTTCTCGGTCGTCTGTTTTGGCTCAGAAAGTGTTTGGCTGCGAACCAAAGATTTGCCTCGGGAGAAACAGAAATAGCGAACCTGGCCCGCTGACGTCATAGGGTCGGGCAAGAGGAAGGTCACGTGATACACCTCGATCATTGGAGCTGTTCAGGCCGTACCCAATATCATTTCATTCTATATCCAAAAAGTGAATCAAAATAATCAGTTTCATGGGTTGTATATTCCAATATCTAAACTAGAAATCCCGACTCAGAATTGCAAGTTATCCGTAGTTATGGCCCACAGCAATCACAGATATCTGCTCCTTAGCGCCTGACTGATAGTACTCATGCGGCTTGCAACTCCACCCCGCTGCATGGTACTAAGGAGCGCCTCCTCGAGTGCAGACTGTGTCAGGCTAGCATCTGTATTATAGAGTAGTTAGCCAAAGCGGTTTCGAGATAGTAGGAATAATAAACTCATTAGAGTTACCACATACCATCCAAATCGCTGAAGCTACTACCCATACTGGGAGTTCCATCACTCCCTTCTCGCGCACCTGCACGTCGCCGAGGGCTGAGTCGGGCTAGTTCAGCGGCCCTTCTTGGGCTTAGAACACCTGGGTGGCGCGTGGGTCGAGTTCTTTCGCTCGCAGCTGTGCCAACTGCCAGTCCAGAGCTAGCGGAGCTAGCAGATGATTCCGGGGCAGATATCCGGGTCGATTGTAATGTGGTTTCTGCTGCACGTGGACGGGGTGCGTTATGTTGTCCTGGTTCCTGGCGTAGGGTCGCACTGGGGTCAAGACCCCCCGGTTCATTAGCCGATTTCTCATGACGTTCCAGAGGCAAAAATGCCGGCGAGTCGTCCTCATCCTCATCAATGCTATTGCTTGGTTTGTGAATCGAAAACCTGCCAAATCTCTTAAATGGAGGACCCCTTCTCGATGTCACTTCCTGTTCAGAATCAGAGGAAGAGGAAGACAGCGAGGCGGGTTCCGAACTCTCCCCATCTTGGTCAACTGGAGGGGATGTTAGAGGTGAAGTGGCGGCGTGAGGCCCCCTTTTGACAGTTGGTTGATTAGGGTCTCCGAACTCTCTCGTCGGAGGGGTCGGATATCGTGGAGACTGTGGCCTCGCAGCCGTTGTTTGAGTTTGGGGGTTTGCTAAAGGGATATTTTGGAACGAGGGGCCTACTGGGAATTAGATCGCTACTAACAGACTTCAAGTAATATACCACTCGTGACTCACCTTTCGTTTTAACTGGAGTTGGAGGTGCACTTAAATCTTTCCGCATTGGCCCCTCCTTCTGCCGTATTGAGAGTCTTGACGGCACCCTCGAAACTACTCATAATTAGTACACCATAAGTGATAGGGCATTCTTAGATAACATACCCCCGCTTCCACCTCGCTTCATCGGCTGACTGCCGATGGCAGTGCTCCCAGACATAGACGGAGGTGCTGGGGAGTTCGAGGCTGAGTGAGGATTCCCGACCTTTCGTATTTGGGCTCGAACTTGTGATAGTTGTCGGTCATAAAGCCATGCAGCTTGTTGGAGAAGAAACGGTAATGTCACGTCGAAATGTTCGGCACTGCATAATATTAGATAATGCACATAAATGTTTGGGAGGAAATATCGTTACAGTGCTTTCCCTTTTGATGTTGTTAGTCTAAATTATAGTAACTCCGGAATAGGGGTGGGGAGATTTCACGAACAGTCGATATCATTCCCTTTCGAGGGACGCGACAGAATGTCCCATAATGCGTGGTCTTTTGCAACAGTCCATTCCACCTACGATAGATGTTAGAACAACTCGTAACCACGTTAGCTTTCACCAAGTAAACTTACCGGGGGTGGATCAACGAATTCTCCCCTTGGGAATGGTAGTCGTACAAATACAGTGAAATGCGGATCCGCGTCCGCTGGTTGTGGAGGCATAATGGCGAAGCTAGCTGTCTAGCTGAAGCTCTTTCGCAAAGAACAGGTAACAGCTGGTTGGGCGGCAGTTTTATAGCAGCTATAGCAAGACAAATGTACACCGTAGTTCAGATATGGACGATGAATATCTCTCTTATCATATAAAACAAGACAGTTACAGAAGGAGAGTGGTTGCAGTAGAGAGCGCTTGACATGGAGTCAAAATAAGGTTAAAGTCATGTGGGGCGATTGGCGGAACTGCTGACTCATAACTATATGACTAAGCAGCCTTCACAGGCTGCTCAGGCTGCAATATTATTTCCTCAGATACTAGTACTACTAAACTAAGATATCATCTCCTACATGTAGTATATACTAATCTAGCTGGCTAGTCGCCTCACCATCCCTCGCGTTTAGTCTGTGGGCACAGCTCCTTACGATATGCTTCATCGTCCCTGATTCGCGTGATCTCATCCTCAAAATCATCTGGCACGCCGCCTTTATCCAGCATTGCCTTGGCATAGTCCCCCAGTTTTTGCCTTGTCCATTCCGTCGCATTGTTGTAGAATTCCTCATAGAAATCCTTGTGTATTTGTTTAAATGATATACCGTCTTCCTTCATATTCGGATCGCTATCCGCTATGTCCCTAATCAACTATGAGTACTAGTATACAACTTGCATCTCTGATGCGAGAGACAGGGGCCATGGGGGAAGGGTCGCTTACAGAACTTCTTCGATGCCAAGAATGGATTTTTTCAAGGCTTCTTGTACCAAAGGATGGGCAAAATACTTGCATGTCGCGGAAATGCGAGCGAGCTCACAGGTCCATTTGCCGGGCGTATTGATTACCTTCTCTCGGCCCGGGCCGACCAGATTCCACTTGGAAAACATCTGCAAGCGGGCTTCGGGTTAGCCTTGACCCTGGTGTTGGGAGAAAAGGCTGAGATAAACTTACCAGGTACTTGAGATTGTTCAATCTTTGCTGGATCACGGCCATTCGTGGCTCATATGCGGTGTTGACTGTGCCCAGGTGCTGCGTCAATGCCTCAACATACTTGTCTTTCGCGGTTGCACCCCCTGGAGGCGTATAAGTCGGATTTAAAGCATCCCAAAATCTTCCAACAGCCGCGTGGCACGGCCCGCCGGGGTTATTATTGTTCAGTCTCTTTTGAAGGTAGTTTATATAGTCTCGTACCCAGTTGGCTTCATATACGTGTTCGGCTGTGTAATACAACGTGTTAGCAAATCCCCTAGGCATAGACTATAACATTAGCTCAATGGAAGAACTCACAGGCCCATTTTTCTTGATCAAGCAAGCCGGTTTGGTCCACAATTGCGCGTTGCCCATCTTGGTCGGTTATTACGGTGATATTCACATTTGGATCGCAATTTTCTGAAGCTTCGCCACACGAAATGCCTTCAGGAACTATAATTGGCACTTTCTCGTCCTTATCTGTGGCTAGTTCAGTTGGACCAGGGTATTTCAGAATTGTGACCTTCTTGCTTTTATCACACTTTACTGCAATCGGGTTCCTTCCGGTGTCTGGATCTTGACGCGGAGTCAACTCATAATCAAGTGGTCTGGTTGACATGCCTCTGATCCCTCTAAGTTTCTTGACAAAATGGTCCGGATCATCATCGTCGTCTTCGTCGTCTTCTTCTGGCTGTCCGCCGAGGCAGTATCCTGGAGCGACATCGTCGAAGGCGAGGCACACCTGTGGGAAGGTGTACAGGTCGGGCTTCTCGAAGATGTCCACATCGAAAAGGGTTTTCCTATCACCGTCGATTTCTCGCCAGGCTTCAAGGTCAAGATCCGCTCCAACATTGACATCAAGTTTGATTCCGAAGATGTTTGCTTCATTCGGGCAGAAACCGGCCGTATCTTTGAAAATTGTGAGTCAAAATGCAAGCACATTGCCGTGAGAGAAAGGATGGGACCTACTAAAGCCAGCAGTCAATGTTGCTGTTACCTCCGGTACTTTTAGTGCAAGATCAACCCCAAATCCATTGTCATCTGTACGGCCAATGTTAGCCCAAACTCGAGAACACACAATGAGAACCAAGCCTTACCAAAAACCGTCAGGCTAACTGACAATGCGATCTCAGTATAAACCGACGCTTCCGCGTCAACTTGTGCTTGTACTTGTAAAGGCTGAGTCTCAATCACGGGAGCCCATCCGGAGACCTCCACAGAGCCCTCGGCCAACAGGTCCAGTTTCGCGATGGCGGTGTCCGGGATGGTTGCCGAAATACCCGCTGTTGCTGAAGCAGTACCTGAAATATAGCCAATCTCATATCCTGCATTTAACTGGATTCGTGGGCCAAACTCAAGGATGCCAGGGATATTCCATCCAGAGATTGGGATTTCCAGCAAAGTGATCTCCTGCGAGGGCTTCACCCACTTCCTGTAGTCAAGATGAGCCTCGAACAGGAGTTCTAGCTCGACATTTACGCCGACTCCTTCGGGCTGGACAGAAACCTCAAACCTGTCAATATCAAGTCCAGTCCAACCGAGGCTAGCTTCCACGTGTCCGGAGAATACCAGAGTGCCTTGAGTGCCACATTCGTTGCAGTTGGCAGTGAGATTACCCTTGAGTGGGCCTTTGTTAACTGACCATCCAAAGATACGAGTAGGTAACGTCGCGCCAACCCCAAGCCTGAATCTCTCGCTAAAGTCTGGGATGATGTCGCGTTTGACAAGGCCCTTTGATCCGAGAACAACTTCACCGAAATCGAGGGTCACAGTCTGCATAACTTTTTTCCATGTACTCTTGGTCGCTTCCATATGGATAGTCCTAGTCTCATCTTCAAAGGTGATACTGCGGACCATCCAGGGTTGTTGTTCTCGGTTCTCGCCACATTTCTTCGAGCTTGGAACAAGAACGAAAGCGTTCATGTCGTTGAAATTAACCCAGTCCCAGATGCCCTTTGCAACATAGTAGACCAAACTATTGATCAATTTCACTGACATGTCATCGGCAGTGCAGCTGGCTGATTCGATGAATAGGTCGAGCTTATCTAGGGCAATGATACGCTCGTTTGGTTTGGACCAAGAAACCAGGCTGACTACGACAGCCTTTTCGCCGGGGCCTTTCGATGGAGGTTAGATTAGCACAGGCCACCTCAAGGAAAGGGGGAGTAGACTTACGATCACTGGAAGCCCAGACAAATTCCTCCATTTCAGCCGGAGTCATGGCGTCAGTTGCAGCAGCTTGATCGATTGCTCTCGACGATAAATCCTGAACTTTTGCCGACTTTCCGCTCCATACTTCGCGAGGAAGCGGCTGCAATTCTGGCATAGGAGTGGCGGCGACAAGCTGCATCACTAGCCACAACGTGGCTATGATGCGCTTGAATTGGGACATGTTGTCTTACTGTAGAAGATAGAAGGGGGGAGAAGAATACTTTACAATCGACGTATTCTCTTGAGGAAGCAGTATGGGGAGAAGAGCACTCTCTTCTCAGACCTGATCATCCAAGAGGGTTAGACGGGAGCTTTTTATAGACTTCATAAACGCCCACTCTCAGCGGGGAAAACTGCCCCATTTCGTATGGGCATTCTGCGAGGGGTGCCGGTGGTTGTAACCATCTCTTCAAAGCTAATATCGATTTACCCGCCCATTGGCACTGCTCTATACGAGAAGGCAGGGCGGCGCTGATGGCCAAACTGAAAAGTATAAATTAAATACCATGTTCAATATCCGGCCATTGGAGACGGGCATTCCGAACCGGAATATGGCTGGGTGCTAAGGAGTGGTGAAGAATAGAAGCTGGTCAAGGGTTCTAACAGCGCTTGGATCCAGAGGCTCCATGTCCCGTATTCGTCGGACGTTGTAGCTGATTGGGTACCTTTGATCACCCAGAGGCATTCTGGGTATTAGAGCAATAGGAAGCACGGCGACGGCAAAAGAACATCTCTGCCAGAGGGTTCTGCGGTGGTGAAAGGCTCCGAGCACGAGGAATTATTTGAGCCCTTGAACATTCAAGCTAGGGCTTGGCCATGGTAGTGGTGTAACTATGCCTCGATCTATCCCCGAGGAAGTTAACCACCTGAGCTCGTCAGTTCGCATTGTTCCATAAGCTTAAAAATCCGAGCCTTCAACGCCCTTGCCCAGCGAGCTGTTGCCACACCCAGTTGCTGTGATAAGAACTCTAGCAGTCATGGACAAGGTGAGGGATGGGAGATGACCCAAGCGGTAGTCAATCTTCAGCCAATAGCCAGTCCGTGGACCCGTGGCGTTCTCGTATACACGGAGATTGCCTAACGTGGCATAGCTAGTTAGAAATCCCCGGAAGTCGACATATAAAAAGGGAAATTTATAGAAGGCGCCTCTTCTCAAAGCAGAATTCGGGCAAAATATCAAGGGGGTTCTGCAGCCTCCGCACTTGGCAGATGGAGAAATGAGCGAGCAACGCAGACTGCTTCGAGTGACACTGCATGATAGATGGCAATTTAATCCGCCAATGTCAGGTTTGTCGGCTTTGCAGCTGGGCCTTGGCTTCCGGAAATTGAGTCCAATTCGTTCTCATAGGCGTACGAAAACCATTTTTCGATATGGGACCAACGTTCCCCAGGATTCTTTCTGCGGGATATGCTGCCGCTCTTCTTTTAGGCCACTGAACGGTGAGTGGGAATGCGATGGAACACTGTGGCGGGGGTGCCGCTGCTACCTAAGAAATTGGGCGCATTGGCCGCCGTGAGCTCAATGCCAAAGTTTCGAACTTCCCCTGTCCTCATCTGGGACTAGTTTTAGTCTCGCTGTGAGCCTCATTCTCAGCCGCCAACCCAAGTCAGTTGTCCTCAAGGGCCGGGCATAGGCGTTCCAACCTCGCCAGAGCGAGGCGGCTGAAACAGGGGTCGAAAACTGGCAGGGTACATAGAAAATTGAAAAGAAAACTAGTAAATTCCACAATGTAATCAGCGTTGAGATCCTGTTGGGAAAATTGGCAATAGGAAAGTTGGAAAATACGTTCTCGGACTGAACCGGGATTGGCGATCATGAAATCCACCACGAAAATCAGCGGACGATCGCCAGACTTCTGGGGAGGATCCCATTGAGGCTGATCTCGGCACTTCTTTAAACTTTTGCTACCATTATGAGGCGGGAACGCCAATGCATGGATGGCTGGGCGGCCTGGGCCCGTTGTCAAGCCACTCCACGTGAAATCGTCGCGTTTGCAGAGCAAATACCGAACGGAGTTCGGGGCCTAGACAATATTGGGTTTCTAGTTAGCTGCCAAGTGCAGTTAATTAGCGCCAAATACAGTTAGTTACCTTGAATCCCTTGCATCTTGACCCCCTCTTCGACCTCCGTCGTAATAGCGGGGTTACATATGCACATCGATATGGACAGGGGAATTTCAAATCCTGGGCATTGAAATGGTTCGTTCACCCTAATATGAGAGTTGCTCGCGTATATAGGCAAACCCATCAGATTAATGGCTGTTTTGGGAATTAAATAAGGGAAGCCATGCTTCGGACTTCCTGGTTTCAACCCAAGGCCGAGAGTCGTGCGCCAATGGTTTGATATCAGAAGCACGAGCCTCGGCGTGAAGCCCAAAGTTAAGCTTAAAGGTTCTAGCCAAAGTACCACCCACCAATACCCCTGAATTGGTCTGCTCTTGGCCCCCTCCCCGCAATGAAACCTCGCGTTCCCACGAGTGTTCTGATGTCGATTCTTCGCCGCCTAAAAGAATGATAGGATGGAAAGGCGGTCTCCGTGGAGAAACCATTAAACATGTGTCCGGAACGGTCCGCGGTTCCGGGCCAAGCCATCCTAATACGATGTGGAAGGATGCACGGAATGCAACACACCCGTTTCCCAAAGAGTATCAGAAACCAGGAGTGGACATATGAGCAGACCCCCACACAACAGCTAAAATGCTCAAAATATGTCGCGACATAACATTAATGTGCATTGCAATCCGTATTGACTGTCGTTTTAGTCCCGAGCTCATCTTCACCGCTTCCATCTCCTTCACCCTCAGCTCACCCCCTCTCTTGCATATTTATTAGCGGTGGATGGGTATGATCTGGTCTGCGGGTACACTCCTCAGCCGCACACGAGCCTGACTCATTCCATAATCAGTCCCAGCATCTGGTTGACTGGGAATCGGTTTGACGGCAGGGACCAGACCATTCGCAAAGAAAGACGAAACGATTGCGCCAACCTCAATGGCGGCGGAAAAATCCCATTTTCCCCAACATAAGGAGGCCCCCCATCCGATGCTGGCTAATAACTGCCGGTCGGTAAATGGCTTCAGCCAAATGCTCGGATAGATGGCTTGTCATGTTTTATTGTGGCACAGCAACCTCCACCCCATACCAGCATGTTGGAGCCAAGGTTTGACGGTCGCAATGGTTTAATCCGTGACCTGTGTTGGTGATCTGGGACAATTTTATAGTATGTAAGCCTATCCGAATACAAGCGGTACCACAGCAAACTGTACTTGAAGAAAGGCTTCCAGTGTGATCGAATGTCACCGGAAATCGCAAGTGGATCAGCGAGGGGGCTTGATTTTGCGAGAACCGCCAGGAGGGAACTGCATGACGCGAGTGGTCCCAGCACCACTATCCGTTCATTTCCTGGGGCCACCTGGATAGTCCGTTGACCCAGTTCCACCCCACCCGGGCCAGATCTTTGATGATCCCAGGAACTACTCTCCGGGGCACGTGCGTCGTGCTGTGCATGATATCGACACTGGTGACAGGTTTGACGGCGTCGTTTCGAAGCACGGCAGTGCGTGAACTACCAGAGATATTGGCCCGGGAGGATATGAAGCTGGGAGAGGCGCCCAGCTAAGGATGATGGCAAGGTTAACTCATCAAACGCAAAACATTTGCCACTGTGTCAAATCTAGATGAGGAGTACATTCAGTGTCAGTCGACGGAACTTGAACCCTTCAATATAAAAGGATGGTCAAAATACGCAGAACCTTGCAAGGCTAGCACCCTTTGCGCTAATCCGAAACGACGGACGCTAGTCCAAATAGAGACTAGAATCAAAGGACGCTCCTCAACTCCTCCACGAAACCTCCCCAAGCCTCCCAAATTTCCGAAAATCAATGTCTGCTCGAAGCCACAGCATAACAGCTTCCCTCCTTCAAATCCGACTATGGCTTGGCGGGAAAATCTTCGGTCCTGGGGGGCCGCGCGGTACCAAAGCCACCCGTCGCACGCCCACCAAGGGCCCCTGTGAACCAACAGGGCTTGCCGCTATGAATTATGTAGCCAAACACACCTCCATACCCATCCCCAACATCATCAAAACCTACAAGCACCATGACGCTCTCTATATCGAAATGGAGTATATTTCTGCAACGAGTCTCGAGAAAGCATGGCTCGGTGGCCACCTATCACAGGCGGAGAAGGAAGATATTGTTACAGAGCTTGCCAGCTATGTTAGCCAGCTAAGGGGACTAAACCCACCGCATCGAGAGATAGTGGGGTCTGCACATTGCAACGCTTGTCTTGATTACCGGGTTGGATTTTCTACCTTCGGCCCTTTTACAAATCACCAGGACTTTCACTCCTTTCTCCGGAGGGGCCTTGCCATCGAAAACTGTACAGAATCATTCAGTCAGGATATTACTGCTTCCCATTCTCGTGTCTATCAGAGCCGTTTTACTCATGCGGGTCTCTGTCCCCGAAATATTTTGGTCAGGGATGGGAAAGTGTGTGCAATAATTGATTGGGAATTTGCCGGATGGTATCCAGAATATTGGGAGTATACCAAAGCACACTACGGTCAGATAAAGATGCCAGACTGGTATGCGCAACTGGGATCTGTGATGGGGGGGTATGGTGATGAACTGAACGCCGAGAGAGTTCTCTGGAACTGATGTGACCTTCTGGGAATGCCATTGTGATATAACTCTTTGGATATTTAGCTTAGTCTTACCAGGCCTAGGGTCTGGTACAAGCTACATTGCGCGGCTAGTATAATTGATGACATCTAACATGGAATCAGGTTCGGCCAAACGCTGGTCGGCCCAGCTGAGCGAGTCAGACATAAACTTCTCAATATCAAACTGCTCGGCAAGTCCCTCCTGCTACAGCTTTTCAATGCCACTGCGAGTCCAACTGACACAATTCTCCTCCGGCCAGAATCCCTTTCTCGGAAGCGGGACCATCTCAAGACGGGCCCGTACCCTTGTGTATGTAACCTCCTTTGGAATCTTCCCAACCATTACCCCCTTCCAAGAAGATGACCATTGAGTGCCGGATCGACATTATCTCAAGATCGGGAAAACCAGTTGCGTACTGGATTGTGGTCAACTCTGGTGATAGGATCGGGACGGGCGGCATCAGTCACGTCGTACGAGTAGCAGGTTCTTCCCCCGGAGGTCTTTGGAGATACAAGTATGCCCCAGTGGTATGCAGCATAGCCAAGTCGCTGTCTGCTATCTCCGAGATTATTAGAGAAACGATCGTCGATATATCTGGATCGAAATGGATATTTCTTTTCTTTTCTTTTCTTTTCTTTTCTTTTCTTTTCTTTTCTTTTCTTTTCTTTTGTTTCTTTCTTTCTTTCTTTTTTGCCGCTTTTCGCGCGCGGACGAGCACGAGCCAAGGCACCAAGGTTAGCGATCGCTGTAGAAGGTTCGGGAGGAGTGATATCACGTGGTTAGGGCTCCAACCTTCCCCCACAAACAAAGCGATCCACGAGGCCCAAAAACTAGCGGCGGCACTAAAACGAGTGGTTCCACCAACACCGTCAACTTTCAAGCTTAATTAAACCTTGGCTCTTGGGCAGTCATTGGTTGCGAAGTCTGATCCCCATAAATCTTACTTGAAGCTTTGCAACTTTCCATCCTGACTGACTGAGTCATGCAACCAAGAAACCGGGGACGTGACCGTGGTGGTGGTGGTGGTGGTGGTCGTGGTCGTGGTCATGGTCGTGGTCGTCAACACTCGGGACATGGACATGATGTCCCCGCAACAAATCCTGAGCCATCCCCCGCCTCCACTGCCGTGCCCACACCTTCAACGCGTGGTCAAGCTCGCGGCCAAGCTCGTGGTCAAGCTCGTGGTAGGTTACCAGCTATTTTATCCCCTGACATAGCCCACTAATGAGGGCAGGTCGATCTCCTCGCACTCCCGCTGGTCCAAATACACGTCAGCCCTCAACGCCTTCTCGCCCTGCTACAAACCCCCCGCCTGTCGATATGGCGGAGTACCCCAGACAGGCAGAAATGGCTTCCAGAATCGACGAAATCCAAGAAGAGAAAGAAAAGAGAATTCGCAAACCCCAACCTTTCATGGGGCCGATAGAACCCACCGATGTTCAAAATCTTCTCGCAGCCATCAACAAGCTAGAATTTCGCGACAGAGCCCAGGTACCTGCCGATCGCTCGGTTCGAGGCGAAGCGGAGGCCCAATTTTCACCTACTCCCCAACCCTGGCGGCTGGCCAAGGCGCTGGATTCCCTCGCAGCACTTCTCGTGTCAAAGCCAAAACACGAGGTCGTTGCTGTCGCGCTGCGTCCTGATACCAAGGCACAGGCAGAAACCATCGAATTTATTGTCTCTGCAAATGGCGATGTCCCTATACCCACATCTACACATATCAGTTGGATTTGGAAATCCCTTCGGCAGATCTCGAATCGCTATTACAAGTTATATCCAGAGAGCAGTAAAGACGAGAGTCCGACTCAGACGATAACTGATGCTAGCTATTGGGAACAAGTGGATAATTTCACCTCTCGATGTATAAAATTCAGCTTCGCACGTTTGCAAAAACGGGTAAACACCAAGTTTGGCCAGTTCAAAAACATTGATTTGGGTCAATTTGCCGAAGACCATGCAATCCGTCGCATTGCCACGTCTCTTTTTGCCATCGAGCGCGTATTTACCCGGGAGCATGGCGCTCTGCATGGGCTGCCAACCGATACCGATACGGACAACTGGGCAACACTATTAGTGTTTCTCCGCCAGTGTCAGGAGGATGTTAAGGATTTATTCCGGGAAGGGGTACTGACTCCCGACGATCTGCTTCGCCTCAGCAATTTCCCGGCCTTGCAGTCATACCTACGCAAGGTAGTTGCTATCAATAACGATATTGATGTGCTGATCAGGGTTGCTATTTCCCCTCAATGCCGGCATCTATTTTCCCTCAAATTTAAGCTACAGCTTATACCTGAAAATTCTTCTCGGATTCCATTAGTTCCAACCGCTACAAACGACTGGGAGTTCATTCTTGAGAAGGCACTGGCCTGGAGAAACACAGAGCTGGCCCGGAGAAGCATTAGCGATCAATCTGAGTATGAGCCCAAAGTCATGAATATGGATGTTGTTGACCGGGACACGGCGTACATGGCTCAGCAGAAAATCAGCAACAAGATTGTTGTTCACTGTGAGGTCAAGATAATTCTTCTCATTGAGAAACTGAAGGCAGATTCCCCCCACCTTGCAGAAGCATACACATATGTTGGTGTCTCAAAACTGTCCTGCCGCGGCTGCCATACGTTCATTCAGGCATACAATTTTGCTCACAGCACTCGATTCATGACCAGGGGGACCCATTCAAAATCGTACTATCCCTGGCAATTCCCTCGAAATTTCCCCAAACACCAATTTACAGCCACCCAAATGTATGACACTCTTTCTTCGCGCTGGGCAAATTCGTATAACGGATATGAAACGGAAACAGTTCCTTTGGGACAAGATTCAACTGCATCATCTGGCACTTCCACGGGCGTCCGGCGGAATGCAAATCCAAACGTTGTTAAAGTTGCTCGAGAGCTAGCGGAGAAAGTTATGAGGGGCGAACTATGATGCTTGATTTGGAAGTACAACCCGGAAATTTCCCTATTAGTTTGATGCTTTGTTTTTGCGTTTCTGCAGGAAGCTGCTTGGCTGGGAGTTAGTATTATAGCAATATGTACCTAGCAGAATAAGAGAAAAGTGTGTTGCAATAGCTGAAACTATGTACCCTGATGCGTGTGGTCCCCTGACCTACCCAAGGGGCCAGCCGAACTGTAGTCCCGAGACGAGGCAAGATCAATAATGGTGGGCCTGGAGGCAAGCCAGGCAATAGTTATCTAGGGGAATACGTCAATTATTGCATCGGATATTGAACCACACAGGATGCACAACAGGAGAAGCGGTTGCTTAATCGAATCTCGTCTAACTGATTATAAGCACATTCTTCGCCATGGTTATTACTGTTTGTTCGAGGCACACATGGATTTATGACTATTAATATGCATATATGGCGCTCATACCATACTAGCAATAATGTTTAGTTAGTTTGATGAGGCTTCACGATGCTGAGCACCTACTCAGTTGTGGCGGAACCAAACCTTAAATATTCGACCCACATTCTGATCTAACTAAACTTTATTTAACTGGGGCTGGCCCACTTCGCATACATGGGCATTTCTTCCTCCATCCCCAACTCCATCACCGATATCCCTGCAAGCAGTCATGAATCAACCCAACCAGATATACCAGTATTCCCTCCTATCCGCATTAATGGACGGAGTCTGCAATGAGGGAATCCCAGTCTCCAAACTTCTCTCCCAAGGAAACCACGGCGTGGGGACTTTCGAACGAATGGATGGCGAGTTGATCCTTCTCGACGATAGAGTATACCAGCTACGAGCCGGAGGCGACGTGCGCGAGGCATCAGCAAACGACCAAATCCCGTTCGCCGTCGCGACCAGTTTCTCCCCCGCCCATACCCGGACTGGCCAGGCGTTACGAAACAAGGCGTCGCTTGACGAGATTCTTACCTCCACGGTACCATGCACGGCGAATATGTTTGTGTCATATCGCATCGAGGGGGCTTTTTCATCCATGACTACAAGAACTGTACGCGGACAGGAGTATGCCGGCCAACCCCTTTCGGAATTAGGAGATAATCAGTATGTCGACCATTACCAGGACATTGAGGGCACTGTGGTTGGATTTCGATCGCCACAGGCCTGGCAGGGGCTTACTGTCGCTGGGCATCATTTGCATTTCATCTCCAGGGATCGTACACAGGGTGGACATGTGCTGGAATTAAGCACAGCGAATGCAACTGTTGGTGTAGCGGTGGCGTCGAATGTGCATGTCGAGCTGCCTGGTTCTGAAGAATTTAATCGGGCGAAGCTGGTGGTGGATGATTCTGGGATCAGAAAAGTGGAAGGGTAAGCCGTATTGATTGAGTTTTGTCTGGTGATCGAAGTGTATTATTATTTGTATTCCGTATAAAATTTTCCGAGTTATGTTTTTAAAAGGGGAATATCTATCGACTGTTTATTTAAGGATCTTGTATTGGACTGTGTCAGTGAGAAAGTACTCAGAAAATCAGGTAGGAGAGATCTTCGTGAACTAATAATAAGACAGGGTGAAGGCGGGACTAGAAAAAATATAAAAAGATGTACTCCGTAGGCTAATATGACCCGCAGACAAATAACCATTTTATGAAAAACACCTTGAATTTTCCATCGTCCACACTTTTCCAACTCCTATTATCCCAGTAGGTTCTGAAAAACTGTTGATCCCACGTTGTGGGGGTTGATAAGTTGTGAGCTCCCCTTTCAATGCCTACTTAAGTTATGATCACGGCTTCATGGCCCCCAAACTCTAAATAAAATAACCCGAAACATGCGTCAGGTTTGGGATGTCTGCTAGATATCTCGAATAAATACTCATAGTAGCTGTACGCTTGAAATTCCTCTGCCTTTCAGAGCCTGCTGTTAATTCCCATCGGAGGATTAGCATTTTCGGTCAACAGAAAGGAGGCTACTGCCAAGGGACTTTCCCCTACCTAGTGTCTTGAGCTCTACAGCCAAGCAGTGAGTTAACGAGCTTAAAGAGTTAAGCTGTGTGGCTGTCTACGCCTAGGCCGTACGGGGTATTCAATAGACTAACCCTTGCATTAAACTACTCATCATGTTCTATGTACATTTTATGTTGGCTAGCAAGGCACACCATGTACCATCTCTATTTGCTTGTTCTGTGGTCATTTTAAAATTTTAATTTAACAGATACTTGCTCTCCTTAGTATAGATGAACCCTAATAAATGCTATCAATACTTGAGAAGGTTAATTTCTGCTAGATAGTTAAGGTTTTTCGTAGTATATTCCGGAGTACGGAGTACAGCTTGATTACCTCCATACGACACTGCAATTCTAAGTAAACAACTACCTTGTTTGCCTCCTAGTATCTGTGTGTCAGTTCCACAGTAATAAGCATCTAGCCATTCCAGCTCCATAAGTACAAATATGCAGTAGACGTCTTCATAGTAGTTTAAAAGATCTTAAGATTCCACACATTCCAAGCTCAGGCTGGGATCTAGTATGATCCTCGCAGGGAAACTCGGAATTGGGCCAGTACCAATGATTCTGTTTCTCCTTTCTCTTTATGCAGCTGGACGCCACACGGAGAACGGTTTTTGTGAGGCGTCATGTTTCAAGTTTGACAATTTTTGGGGTGCTTAGTTCCACGGTCTGGCCGTGAAGATCATACTGCAGCAACGGCATGAGCGTTTCTTCGGGGTCCATTTTCACTATTCCGTGTCAGTCAAGTGCTTGGTTTATTTGTTGAGGTTGGCGGGGTTTCCTCGCGTACGCTGCGTTTCATACCTGCTTCCCCGTTCTTCCAAAGACCCGTCACTCCACATCCCCGAATCTACAATAAACACCGAGGTCCGGATTAAAGTTTCAGTTTGAGCCGGCGGTTCCACGGGCGGCGGGAGGGCCCGTGCGGCCGGGCGTTAGCTAAGCCGCCAAGCCGCCCGGAGACGGTTGTTCCGCGCCGTCGGCAAGCCGCGACCTTGCCCAAACAGGACTAGTGCTGTCCCCAGGCTCGGAATTCCCCTTTCCTGGTGTTCACGTGCCCGAGATGCCGGCGGGCCAAAATCATCCCGTCCCGCCGTCACCGCTCCGTGTCCCATCCTCTTCTGCTCCACGGCGAGCGTTCGACTGCCAGCTTCTCTCCGCCAAACCCTCCCGCATCTATTGCCCGTCCGTCGTGGCATGTGCCCAGCTCGTCCGTGGCTGGCTCCGGCGTCCGCTGCATCCCTGTCCCCGCTATTTCGTTATCCCTGCTGCTCCCCAATGTGCACCACCGCTTCGCAACGTCGTTGCGTGTAGTATCAGGCTATCTGCCACTGGCCACCAGCCATGACGATACCAGCCGCAATGGTGTCAGAGGTGCCGCTAGATGCTCCCCCCGGAGATGTTCTTGACCAGTATGACTTCCGCCCAATCGACGAGGCCCAATATGAGGAGGTCGTCCTGCAAATCCCCGGCGGGCAAACCGAAGAAGAAGTCGAGAAACGGCTTATAAACGAGGCACGACAAATAGGACTCGAGTCGTCTGATGCAATACATCCTCAGTTCAGCATAGCCCGATATGTCGACCCTTTTCCGACTCCTTCGTCCTCGCGGTTCAACCCTGATACCCTTCCGTCAACTTCCACAAACCCCAGCTTCGCCCACCAAAAGACCACCTCCTCTCCTCCCACGATATCCTCGAGCAATGAACTTCGGAGCAGTATGCACTCTGCTGCCTCACTGTCCACCCGCCCGACCTCGCACGGCTCCAATGATGGGTCATTTAAAGCGACAATACCGTCCCAGGCTCCGCGCTCCCGCTACTTCCACCATTCAAATATCTCCTCGTCTCGGAACTGGCCGAGTAGCCGGGAGAGAAGGGCGACTCTGACCCAACTGAAACAAGCTTTTGGGAAGTTCCCGCATTTCCGACGGCGCTCGAACGTTAGCGCTTCGATTATTGTACCTTCTTCGCCGGCCTCCCCGGAGACTCGATCCACGACGCCGGGTGCAGATAATCGGAAGTCCCACGATATACAGGCCCACTCCGGCAACATGACCCCTCTTCCGGATAATAGTACTTCGAATGTCGATTCGGAAGCCATAATGAAAAGTTTTAGCTGCGCTCAGATACAGCAATTGCGTAGCGTCCACCAGGCCCAGCGAGACAGGTTTTTGGCGTTCAAAACCAAGACCCTAGAATCATTATGCAATCGACATAATGAAGTCAAGGCACGGAGGAAATCAGAATACGAGGAGATTGAAAAGAATATAAATGAGCAGGTTAGTCACCATTAGTGTTCCTATCATGTTCGATCCCTTGACTAATTCCCCGACTTGCACAGAATATACAAGAAGCCAGTCGCCTTGAAGAGATTCAACTCAATGCTGAGCTTGACCTTGTCGACGACTTACAACGAGAGCGCCAAAGGCTAGAGATATGTATACGCCACATGGAAGGCTACTTCAATACCCCTTCTCCATTTTCTCCAACAGACGATTCCAAAGCCTCCCCAAAGGCCCAACATCAACGCCAGTTCACCCAAAAAGAAAGAAATCATCTACAACAAAAATACCGGGAACGTGACCAAATGGACACCCTCCATGCATCCAGAATAAAAGTGCTTCGAGACATACAAGAACGAAAGTATCTCGAAGTCATGTCCAAATTGGAGAAAAATGCTATCGAAACAGCCCAGGCGAACGGGAAGTCGTTTCAAGATCTCGTTCGCCGCTGCAATGACGAAACTACAGCGGTCAACATGTGGTTTATTGATCGACAGCAGCATCTATTAGCTAGGTGGATGCTTGAGGAAGCCATCGTCCGGAAGAATTTGGAAACCGACACAGGCATCTCATATGCACCGCTTCCGTTGCTTTCATTTTCGGAACAGTAGATCGATTATTAGCCAACCTACCACCTAAGGTTTCCTCGCTTTCCTACCACGCCACCATCCTAAGAACAACGCCAGTGCATTCTCCCAGCACCGAACCGAACACAACATATATCCGTTCCCCTTCGCTCTGCGTATAAACTGCCTTCCCCCTCGCCTCTCATCTTCTTGCTTCAATACTTTATCTCCTTCTCTCTCACATCATTTTAACGATATCACGTCAGATGATACCCCTGTTTTCACGGCTCAATATATTAGCCAGGCATTTATCCTGATGCATAGCGGTCTATTATATATATTTAATTTTTGTTTGGCATACATTCAACGACTATTTTGTATTTATTTATGATGCGATCGTGTATATAGACTATATATCGCACAGATATAAAGCAATTAGAAATGCATATATTGTGTTATTTTTTTCCTTACAAAAACTCCACGATTCTAAGGGAAACACGGCTCATGAGTATATAATCGTGCCTCCGCAGCGGTCCTTGGCGGCCCGCAGCACCTCTCGTGGGCAGCTTCTGTACTGCACCTCTTCTAGGTGCGCCACACCGTAAGGGCCAAAACACCGATAGGGTAAAAAATGAGACTAGGTACCTTTTATATGGCTGCTCCATACAAAGGATACTTATGATGATTTTTTTTAAAAAATTAATTTCTTAACCACCACATGGGATATAGAGCTCATACTTTGATAGAAGCAAGATAAATGGCTAAAGAATAAGTTGGTTAAGAGGAATATTATTATTTTTCTTTTATTCTTCTATTATTTAAGATTTCCTATTTTTACACTAAAATTTCAGCATGTTTTTAAGTTTATAGAGAATGAATGAATTTAAAAGGAACTTTTTCATACTACATGATTTCTTATTGAAAGTTAATAACTCCTCCTTAATATGAGCTCTATATCCTATGTGGTTGTTGAGAAATCATGGAAAAACTAGAATTGAAAATTAGGTATCTTTTATATGAGACTCCCATATAAAAGGTACTTATTTTTTATTTTTACCCTATCGGTGTTTTGGCCCTTATGGTGTGGCGCACCTAGAAAAGGTGCAGCGTTTGCTAGGTGCTGCGACCGCAGGTCAGCAGCGAAGGCACGATTAATGGCTTTCTTTCGCCTTCCACAAAGGTTAGCGACCCACCTCTTGCCTTAACAACATGCGTCCCAGTTCTGACAACATCAATAGGCGCTGTCACTAGCTTCAACCTATCCTCCACTTCGGAGGCACATCAGAACCCAACCGACCTGACAATCCACTCCTTGCCTCCTACACATGCTAATAAATTACTCAGCCGAAAACAGCAGTTACCTGTCCACAATTATCTTTGCTATGCTATCTGCATTGACACAAGACAATACATCTTTAAATACATGATCCCCTATTACAAGGGCTTCGAATAACAAAAAGAATTACCCTCTTTATCAACGCTACGCGGCCAATGTTCTATATCTAGCTCCGTCTTTATGACGCTCTGTCTCTCTCTCTATTTTATCTTCCATTCATATTCACCTAGAATGCACGGAGACCAGCCCCATCCAACCCCCCCCTCCCTTACCAAACTAAACACGATAGCTCATGCCCAACGTGCACTCCCTCCGCGTGCGACCATCCCTCCGTGGCGCCGTTGGATCTCGCTGTGCCACTGCCCTTCGCCTCCGGGGCCTTGGTTGTTGCGCCCGTACTAAACATAACCCCCGTTAGTACCATAACGGTGCTTCCTGGTGATTCTCTGAGAGTGTGATCCATGTGGTCTGAGAGAAATCAATCACTTACATTGCTCAACTTCCACCCGCAGGGCGTGATTCTCCGCCCTCAAATTGGCGGCCAGCGCCTTCTCGTTTCGAAGAGTAGATTTGGCTCTCTTGAGCCTTCTGCGGAGCTTGTTGCATTCGTCTCTTAGGGAGTTGGCTAGATAGAGGGGACGAATGTATCAGTTCAACGCCTTAAAAAAGGAAAGAAAGAAAGAAAGCAAGAAAGAACTGAATGAACCCAAATCCCCCACGAGCCTGGAAAAAACAAACAATCATACAATTAAACTCCCAAAAATCCACTGCTCCATCCCACTTATCCGTCAATATCTGCACCGCATCCGCGAGCAGATTCACATCCCTGTCGCGGAATGCCTCATTCAGCAGCGCTGACACTCTCGAGCCGTCTGGTCGTTGCCAGCGAGGTGTGGCTGCCAGCAGCCGCAGGGAGGGTTGGAGGTTGGGATTTATTGGGGTCGCGGAGGTTGTTACTTCGCGGATTGGTTCCATTTGGTTCCTTTGTGGGGGAGGGGGGGGAGGTGGTACGTAGGGGACGACACGGGGGGAAGGTGTTTGTATAGGTAGTTGCCCGCTCCGCCGGGGAGGGGGGGGTATTTTTTGGTATGTATGTAGTAAGGTAGTAGTAGGTAGGGGAAAATTGGTCGGTGTTCTGGACGGAGGAGGGAAGGTAAGAAAGGGGGCTTGGGATGGGGGGATTTATAGATCATGGCTCGTGGGGGAAATGAGCTCAAAGCCATATTCATTGGCTTTGTGAATGGCTTTGTGAATGGCTTGTCATTATCTACAGATATAATGCAGATATGCTTTTATTTATCAGGGATCAGTATTCAATGAGTATATTCCCTGCTTCAGGATGGAATGTAATAGTCACATTCATAAATATTATTGATGTACAAGTTAGGATGAGTGACTGGATGTTCCTTATTTCTCTCTTACTTCACTTGAGCCTCACTATATATTTCAAAAATTCCTTCTTTGTTTTACACCCATTAATAAAAGGCAGTGTAATTCAATATATCATTCAGCATTCATTTATTGTACTATTTCTACCCACTAGTAGTGAATACAAAGAAACCCATCTTCTCGCAAAGGCGGAAAAACAAATTGACATTTTTAACATTTCTTCAACGTGATACAGTTGACGTTCGGTGGCTGCAGCCCCGCAATTTAAGCTTAATTTAGCGCCGCCCGTTGCCGCAAGCCAAAATGCTAAATTCCACGGGCCAACGCCCGGACCACCATCTTAAATTGTAGTTTGTGAAACCAGCCGCTTGGATATCATTTGGCCTTTTATACAAGGGCATTGTACGAATTCTCTGGAAGTGTCGCCAGATTCCAGTTATCATCTTGCACCCTTGCATTGAAAATATGTTTTTGGTAGAGGTGTAGACAATGTATGTACATACATGCGGTCAGAGTAAAATGCTAATACTGTTGTCAGCTTAGGTGCTGTTTTTTGTCGTATCCTGTCTTCTTGTTTGAAGACGCAATTAGCTTCGCTGAGATGACTTTCTGTGCTTCGTACTGTGTCTGGCGCCGTGCACATACCTACCCAGACCAATCTATACCGAATGAGTAGACACCCACCCCAAATTTCCTACGCACTGGAAGGATCTACCCTTTAGACGGAGTGATATTAATCATTCCAAGTGCTGAGCCCATAAAACAATAAACGTAGCCACGGACAACATCAAACTTTGGACAAGACATCTAGAATACCTCGTGTGTTTGTTAATGGATACCGTATACACATGGCCAGCTGAAGAATCAACTGCGCCACGCTCGCGAACATCGTCATCATGTTTCTGAAGTTTCCCGTTTGTAACTCTGCAATTCCCTTTTCCATGGTGGCAAGTAGTAGATGGATAACTATCTATTGTTAGAAAACCAGCAAGTTATACGGGAAGCTGAGATCCTAGTGCATCTTACGTTGAAACTTCCCATACAGGGAGTGATCATCACCAACTTCGATGGCAACCAGCCTATCAAGATTTCTTGTATACCTGCATGCTACACAGGCATCGTATCCGCACCCACCAACTGGTCCTGACGAAGCGTCGGACAAACCAGGATCCAATGGCTATGCTGCATGGTACTACGTCTCGGCAAAAATGATCTACATGACAGAATGTCAAAACCGAAACGAAACCAGATCCTGAGTAACTCTGATGAGTGGCGACTTTCTGCGGCGCTGTTTGGAAATACGGGCTAGGCGCCAAGGATCCGCAGCTCTACTGCAAAACACAGGGAAACTGGGCGCTAATCAAAGCCGCCCTGCGCGAAATTGCGGATCGCAGACTCCCTTCAGGGGAGCTGCAACCTTTCTCGTATTTATGTACTTCAATAGACAGGATGCAGTGGGAATATTGTCGAAATACAGTAACTATCTAAAAATATCACCAGCCCTGGCGATGGCTATGCGTGCAGATCTAGATATTGGCTCCGGTATGCCTTGAGTTTGATGGAAAGAGGGCATTAGCAATAGTCCATATTCGGAATATAAAAAGGCCGTCAATTCCAGCTTTGAAGACATTAAAAGACAATCAATCAACTAAGATCGAGGAGATATCCAATTCAAAGACTTTCCAAAAGACACAAAAACCCTCCAGTTCCCTCTTTGATCGTTTTACCCTGAAGGTACGTACATATACCCATATCCCTCCCCCTCGAAGGAAAAAATGCAAGAGACTAACCGACCCTTCACCCCAGCAAAAATGAAGCTCCCCTTCACTTACCTCGTCCTCGCCCTCTCCGCGGCAACCTCCATCTCCGCCGCCCCCGCCCCCGGAACCGCCGCAGCGGCAGAGCCAGGAGTAGAAGCCACCGTCAATCAACTGGCCGCGCGCGGGAACAACTTCAGCAAGGCCGCATGCAAGACAGCATGTGACAAGGGACCCGATGCCGTGGAGAAATTTTGCCGTCTCATTCCCCATGCGGTTGTGAGGGGTGCTTGTTGGGCGGCGGCCACTGCGGCGCAGACGCCCGCGGGAGAAAGGACTTGTCTTGCGTTCTGTGATTCGTGGCATAAGTTTGAGGATTGGATGGAGGATTTGTTTTAAGTGGGATGGGGGGTGGGAGGTTTATGAGGGGGATGGCATAGTTGGTGCTATAGTTAGTGGGTTGGATGGGGGGTGCTTGGCTGTTTGATTTTCTCTAGGTTGGTAGGGGTTGGTTTGATATGGTTGCGGTTCTTTGGGGGCATGGAAGGGGCTGTATGTTATATCCCTGGCTTGGTGGGCGGAGCTGTTCGTTGATAATGTTTTATCATCCATCATCTGTCAGCTGGAATCAGTTGTCAATCCTCGAAGCATTATCATTACTATTATCTGTGCGAACCCTTCAGATATATGAGCATGAAGTAGCTCGTCCGTATATACAAAAAATATTAGCCCAAATATCGCAAAAGACCTTCAGGGCCAGGGATACAAAAAGGCAAGGGAAACGAAACCATCGTCTAGTCCAACAGCAAGGGCGACGGGAATTAAACGTTATGCGACATCGAATCTTGCAGAAACAGGTCTCTAGGTGCCGACAAAATACGGCAGTCATCCATCGATCATGAATGCTCAAACCATCAATCACTCAACCACCCACCCCTGGACCTGCCAAACCCACACCCTCGGCACCTGGCCGCTAAATAATTGGGCACAATACCAAACTTTGTCCTTTCTCAGAAAGTGGTTCTGCGAATCTAAAAACTGCACCATAAAAGACAATAGCGGATAGGTAGTCTCATGCCCTTTCCGGCACCCGACGGTGCCGCAGAATTTTATCGTTGTGTCTAGTGGCCCGTAGTTGACAAGTGTGCATGTGGTGGGTTCGTTGCTAGAGTCATCAAACTCGCAGGTCAATATGAAAGAGAAGGTGTATGGCGGAGGTGGTGCCCTTAGAAATTGTACTTTTGCCGTAACTCCCCTCTGATGGGTGGTTTTGTTAATCATATAGTTCGTGGAGCTGTGATGCTGCTTTTTGCTTACTGTGTTCTGTACGCCGAAGCGTTCCAGTTTTTGAATTCCGAAGAGCTGCCGTATGGCAAGGCCACTAAGGGACACATCATAAGCAGCTAACAGATGGAAGTAAAGTCATAGTGTTGACGACAAGAAAGGAGCGGAAACTCTTCAAATAGGCACGTAAGTCACACTAGCAGCCTCGCTGAAATTCGGGCAAGTTTCCCAGCTCTGCACGATAACATGGAGTCTAGGATACTTTTCAGGCATAGATCAACATATTGGTAGGGGTTATCCGGAATCAAGAGAATGAAAAAATTAATAACCAGGAAATCGGAATGTAGTTGCGACCATATCGCAACATTCAATAGAGGCAATAAAGAAGACGAATAACCAATTATCACTTACGGATCCCATTTTATCAATCCCATCACCCTTTTTCTAAGATCCCAATTCCTCACATCCCAATATCCCAGGCTCTCCTTCAGCTGCTTTTTGTATTTGCGACGCATTTTGCATTCCACGAATACGGTCTGATACGTCGATGGGAGGTCCTCAGCTTCTAGGAATGGGCGAAATGGGGAATTCCCCAAAGGCGTGTAAGGGGCCGCCGTGAAATTTTTTGGAAGCCTAATTGGGAGAAAGAAGGGCCTTTGCTTTCGATTTATCTGATTGTGGGTGGCGAATAACGTATGATGCACACAAGACTACAGGTCGTTAGCCTCTACTTCAGAAATGACAGAAATTTGGTATAGCGCCGGGACGGTCCCAAGTATGGGCCAAATATATTCACATAATATCTAAGCGTTCTCCATAGTCAAAGGAGTTCTTTGCCCTTAGTCGTCGGTGAATCGTCATTGATTTCGAAGTTCTGTCCGGATGTAGTCGCGAGCCAAAACCATAAATAAACCCTAACTACGTTTGAGATCCGAGCAAACTCAATTAGGTACGAAGCATTTGGTTCGTATATATGGGCTGGATAGAGCATGGAAACCAAGCTTTAGGCGTTTCAATAAGCCCGGTTGTGGGGTGGTCGGCAGCTCCGAAATGAACCATATCATGCAAAAGGTTATGTCTCCGGCGTGTGGTGTTCCACCGTGCACACTTCACATTGCTCAAAGCTGATGTACCGATTGACCAGCTGGTATCTGAGTTCACATCGAGAAAAGCAAGTCCGACTGCTGAAATGAGGGTGGAAAGAATGGGATCTCCTAGGTTACGTATAAACGTATAACCATGCCCTAAACTACGATCCCTAGGCGAGACGGTCCGTGGCTGGGGGTACGGTTGACGTAACATAAAGACAGACGGCTACGGATACTTTTGATGTAAATTCAGCCTGGTTCCGCGACCCCACGCAACCGTTTAACAACACTCTCGATTCTTCCGTCGCCACCAACCAGGATATTTTCGGCGATTTTATCCCTCCCCTCGTCTCCAATAATAATAGCCCGTTCAACGAGACCCCTATCAGACAGTTTGATGCGACCAACGCGGCCGTCCTGCCATTCAAGACGAACATATCTCGTCTCAATCGCGGTTGCGGCCAGAGAGACAATGCCGAGATTATTTGGCGGTTGATCATCAGGTAGGTTATCCGAAGAACGTGGTTCATCTTTCTCGTCTGTGTTCTCCGAAACCCCAAGTTCCTCCTGCAGCCACTGAACAGCATCACATCGCAAATGCCACGCAACCAGCTCTCGCCTTAACTCCCTCACCAGTCTGCGCAAGTCCTGCTTTGGGGTCTTCCACGGCTTGTCAGTTTCAGAATCCATCGCATGTCCTCCTTTTGGCGCCGCAAGATAACGTTGTTCCAGTTGAACGAGGGGAATGAATATAGGTATCGTGTGGCGATGAACGCGAAGCTGCTTCCCGTCCTTCCCAACGCGTCTCAATAGCAAATAGTAAGGCTTGACAAAGGTGCCCCGTCGCGTGCAAACTTCAATCCGGATACCTAGTAAATTCGGGGATTGGACGTGCGGTGAGGGATCTTTGAAGGGAAACGAGGTTGTGGAAAATGCGACGCG
Source organism: Onygenales sp. PD_10 (assembly GCA_032988465.1). Classification (NCBI taxonomy): domain Eukaryota; kingdom Fungi; phylum Ascomycota; class Eurotiomycetes; order Onygenales; species Onygenales sp. PD_10. The sequence goes on along the minus strand of JANTQH010000033.1, from coordinate 156,001 downwards.
ATGGTGGTTTGCCTGGGCATGTTTTCCGCTACTTAACACGACGGGCTCGATGTCCTTCTCCAGGCCGCGAGGAACGTGCTTGCGCAGCGCATCTTGGACAGCGTTGGTCGACAGGAGGCTAGACGAGAGGAATCGCCTTCGGTTCGTGAGGTTGGAGACTGCAGATGGTCAGTAAAGAGAGCACCCGCCAGCATATGGGGAGGACCAACTCTCGGCACGTATCGAGGCGATCTCCTTGTCAAGACCACTGGGCGCGTCGTCTATCTCTGGCGAGCCTTGAGCGTTAGTAGCCATACCGGTGGCGCCCAATATCCAGGCTTCGGATTGTGCTGTTCCTCGTAGTTGTTGTTGATTGTTGGTGATGCGGTTCGTATTTGATGCCAAGACCTATGCCAAGGCTGTCTTGGTGATATCTTGGCGTGGTATGTAATGTAATGAAAGGGTGTATCTCTCAGCACCACTTCCCCATACAATGGTTCCCACGTGGCGGGGTAGACACACGTAACGTACGGTAACGCCTTACCTCAATCAGCCTGAAGCATATCAGAGAATCAACTCCCTGTCCGACACGATCTTCCTCGGGCCGTTGTGACATTAAATAATATTGCGATGCAGCACACATTGTTCTTGGCATGTAACTTCATTTCTTGCCCATGTTTCAAGGCGTTTACGCCGTGCATATAACTGGCGGAGACTACTGCAGGGGCGATATCTGCCAGACGGCGGCGCCCGATGGGTACCTTTTCCTCCCACGTAGCTGGGTACATAAACTAAAGGGGAATTCCCAAGATAATGGGCTTGGGCAGACAACCCTGATTCCATCTTCCTCACAATACAAGGCGCCAGGATGATGTCTTCAAGAACCCTTCTATCAACAGCAGCAGCACTGTGTGCTCTGCCGTCTGCGCTGGGCGCATGGTCAAACCTGACTCTCGAAGACTACCAGCTAAAACAATCCGGCTATTCTGACTTCATTGCGGACCTAGATAAAGTCCTCCCTATTGTGTCAGTCAAAGACGTCCTTGCCGACACCAACCATGCAAACCCAGACTCTTCACCCGAAGTATCGAACCTCGTCTCCTCATATACCTGGGAAAACGTCGACGGGTACGACGATGTCAACACGCTAAAGTGGTACCCGCAAGGAATCACCACGACAGCTGACGCGAGCGAGTCGGGCGATTATGACGGGGACGTCGTCCATCTGGTTTCGTGGCATTCGGACGATTATGACGGCGGCAAGCGTGGGCCGCGCATTTCGTTTGTTAATATGAATGATGGTGCGGATCGGGCGTATCGGAATGCGCTGCTTGTTGAGCCGACGGCAGGTGGCGATACTCCGGATTTCAAGGCCCTGGATGGTCTCCATGCCGGCGGAATCGTCTGGTATGGAGACCTGCTGTATGTGGCCTGGACCACCGGCGGGTTCCGGGTGTTTGATCTGAAACATATTTATCAGGTTTCCATCGGGGATGGCAATGGGCATGTCGATGGTGAATATCAGGCATTCAACTATAAGTGAGTATTTCTCTTATATCTGGATCTTTGGCAGTTTCAGCTTACCCCTAACGCGCGCTTTAGATATGTAATCCCGCAAGTACGGACCTACGACTATATTCCGAAAGACGGTGTGAAGGGATTCCATTTCTCCTTCGCCTCCCTTGACAAGACTTCTAATACGTACGTAACACAGACAAGAATTCTTTCCCCCCGCCCAGCCCCAAGCATGCTAACGCCCCCTTAGCCTAGTAACAGGGGAATACTTCAAAGACACCACCCCCAACCGCCTTATCAATTTCAACCTGGACACCTCCACGAACCTGCTACAGGTTAATGATGACGGCATCGCCACCGCATCCCTAGGCGTGGAGCACGAGATCGTGAAAATTCAAGGCGGAATTACCATCAACGAAAAATACTATTTGACGCAGAGCGGCGGGAGCCTGTGGACGTTCTCCTGGCTTGGGGGGGAGAAGGAAAACGCGGACGTCTTTCCGTCCATACCAGAGGATTTATCGTATCAGGCTGGGTATGGATTGTGGTCTCTGATGGAGGTGCCGGGGAAGAGGCATGTTGTTGCGTTTGATGCAGATAAGTTTTGATGTGCATTCCACCTAAATAGGTATATAGGGTTGACCTTGGCCTAATTTGAAGTGAAAATGGGTTATTATGAAGCTACCTTCCATGTATGCTGGTTACGAAGCATCCTTTGGCATGTTAATATCATCAGTACGGAGTACTTTCCTCTTCGTCCCTCCTTGACATCAGCGACCCATCTTGGGCCAAATGCAGCCTCACACCAGCACATTGGTGCTTTCGTCTGGATGGCAGACAAGGCCTGTTGCCAGCGGCGCTATTTGCCCTCCAAACCCCGTTTCTGGACAGCTTTATTGGAATCCTTTCCCCACCAGCAGCGACTAGCCGGCCCATCCAAATCTAGCCCCTAGAAAATCGATACAGATGTAGTTAGTGTACGGATAGATAGTCGTGAAGCATGATCTGGCTACGCTGATGGTATCAAGACAAATAATAACGCAGGAATCCGATATCCCCATACATGGTCTGTGAAAGGATGTTTGCTTCTTACAAAGCCTGCATCCCTGGAATCGACGCAGTACTTGTGAATGTGGAGCGTATAGAGCAGAACGTACGATGTCTGAGAGCCCCGGGCAGTACATAGATTCGAAGACAAGAATAATAGCGCCCGTTCATAGAAGTGTCACGGCTGATAATATGCATGGAGTATTAGGATATCAAAATAAGAAACCATGCATACCCTACAACAGGGGAGAAAGCAGCAGTTCTGGCGTAGGGTGGGAGCAAGGCACAAAAAGCAGTTACCCGTCAATCAACCATTAAAAACCACTAACTAGTTACCATTCAACAACTGCATCGACTGCGCAAATCCACTGAGATGTGAGCGATTGGCGAGGGCAACAAAGAGCCAACGCCCCCGTGCGTGAGAAACCGATCGAGGCCGATCTGCCGCGTCAATACACTCTATCATACTGGGGATCAATGGCTGGTGATATAAAGCCTTGTGGGATGTGCAATGAATAACTCATGGCGAGTCTCCGTCGACTTTGAGTGCGAAATAAGTTGTCTTCCATTTCTCTCTAGTGGTTTTGATATCGGATCGGCCTTAGTCAGCCCGGGCTTGGCAGGGCCGGTGTCCCCACAGCCAAACTCCACAGCTTCGGCGTCCAATCCGAGCCAGCCTGCCGAGTTATTAAGGCCAGCTTGCCTCTGCCAACAACCTCCTCCACGCCGTATGGATGGACCCTCTCCCCCGTACTTCGCGCCATAACATTCCTCCCGCTGCTCTGCCTCTCCATGTGTCAGCTTATCGCCAGAGCGTTGACCTCGACCTGCCCCAGGACGTCGAGCTTGTCCCCCTAGCCAAAAATCAGGGATCCCAACCCGCCCCAACTCCCGCTGCACCCGCCGCAACCCCCTCCTCACAGCCACCAGATATACCCCAATTCGAAAGCGAAGACAGCGGGGAGCTGTCAGACGGGTTGGAATTCTCCTCATCCAGCGACGACGCAGACGAGACACGCCTCCTTGGCCGGCAACCAGCTCACAAGAAGACTCAGATGAAGCGCTCTAGCAAACGGAACGGATCCCTCAAACGCCGCACCTCCAACAGGCTCGGCCTGAATATCGCGACAGGCGAGCACGGCCACGCAAACGGAGACATGAATGCGAACATTGAGATGCGGAGGAAGGACAGCTCGCTTGATTCCGCATCCTCTGCCACACAGACTGCCCGGTTGATCAACAGGCCGAGCTTCACGCTCGACGACGAACCCCCACCCACGCCGCAGACCCCAGGCCTCGCAAATACGAGCTTTCGAGATTTACCTATATACGATAAAAGGAATTTTATACTACTATGTCTACTCTATTTCCTGCAAGGTGTGCCAATGGGGCTTGCCGGTGGATCAGTGCCCTTCCTCCTTAAACCCTACCTCTCCTATGGACAAATCGGCATTTTCTCCCTTGCGTCATATCCCTACTCGTTAAAGCTTCTTTGGAGTCCTATAGTCGACGCAGTATGGAGCAGGAGGTTTGGGCGGAGAAAAAGCTGGATCACGCCTATCCAGATGGTGTCGGGAATTGCTATGATATATTTGGGAGGGAGCATTGACAAAATGATGGTTGCAGCCGGCGCGAATGGAGGCGCTGGAGTGTGGAATTTCACCGGCTGGTGGTTTCTCCTAGTGTTCCTTTGCGCAACTCAAGATATCGCTGTCGACGGCTGGGCTATCTCTCTTTTGTCCCCGCAAAATATCGCATACGCTTCTACCGCCCAGACCGTGGGTCTTACTGCAGGCCAATTTCTTTCTTACACTGTCTTTTTGGCTCTAAATTCTAAAGACTTTGCCAACAAATGGTTCCGTCCCGCAGGCCAACCGCAAGAGTCTGGTCTTATTGGCCTAGGGGGCTACCTTACTTTCTGGGGTTGGTTTTATATCATTGTCACCTTGATTCTTGCAGTGCGCAAGAAGGAAGAGAAGTCGAATGATCGCGATGGTATCATGGCTGTCTACAAGAGCATGTGGGGCGTTTTAAAGCTGAAGAATATCCATACCATCATCATCGTCCACCTTATCGCAAAGATTGGCTTCCAGGCCAACGACGCTGTGACAAGCCTGAAGTTAATTGATAAGGGTTTCGGACAAGAAAACATGGCACTAGTCGTTTTGATCGATTTTCCATTTGAAATCGGCCTGGGATACTACGCCGGAAAATGGTCTACCCAGTATACCCCAATGAGGCTGTGGTGCTGGGCATTTGCGGCGCGGCTTGTGGCTGCTCTTCTTGCTCAAGCAACCGTCATGATATTTCCAAGTGCACCCGTCCCAGCATGGTATGTTCTAGCGGTTATTGGGGAACACGTGTTCTCCACCTTCATGATGACAGTGATGTTCGTAGCTGTGTCAGCCTTCCACGCACGGATTGCTGATCCAGTTATTGGAGGGACTTATATGACTCTTCTTGCAACGTAAGTTACATTCCCGATAATTGTGATCATAATAACACATATTCTAACCAGAAATATTACAGTGTCTCAAACCTAGGTGGAACATTCCCCAAATTCTTCGTCCTCAAGCTCGTCGACCTCTTCACAAGCGCAACCTGTATCCCACCCACAGAACCACCCGCTGGCATAACATCACCCATCACCACTCCGTTCTCGTGTGCCCTAGAAGCAGACAAGCACCGCTGCAAAGATGGTGGTGGCGTCTGCGAAGTGACCCGGGACGGATACTATACTACCAACATTGTGTGCGTGCTTATTGGCGCACTTACCTTCTGGTTCTACATCAAGCCAGCCGTGCTCAAGGTGCAAAAGCTACCGTTGCGCGCCTGGCGACTCACATCCGCGGAAGGAAATAGAGAGTCGTAGATTTTTACACAAAGAATTTAATCGCTTTATTCTTTTAGTATTCTCCTCTTATTGATCATCTTTTTTCGCTTCTATCTACCACCAACGTCGGGCGTTTCTTAAGAAGTTCGGAAAATGGGTCTAGCGGGCAAGGCGGGGGTTTATTGACTTGGTTGCCTTCGACGTGTAACATTTCACTTCGTTGATACGGATACGTCTATCTACCATAAATAGCTATGTGCTATACAATACCATGATAAATCGTTGAATCAGACAATATTAAGCTTATTTCTGGTCCCCAAACCTTAAATTTTAATCTCCGCTGAGCCTCCAGGTTGAGTCAGCCCCAGCCTGGAGAGCCCCCCGACCCTGAGTCATTGACAACCACGCTGATTGTCATTGAGTATTCCCCTTCAAGCTTAAGACTCATCCTCTCGTGATAAGCATAAGCAATACTGAGACAAAACTGATAGACGGCTGACTCACTGATCATCCATGCGCCACACTTCACTGGTCCAAATCTTAGCTGAGAACGGCTGGCTGCTGGGGATTGCTAAACAGGCAGACAACGCAGCGGTCAAAACTGTGCCAGGATAGCCTGATAAGCAGCGCTGAGCCACATGAGGGATCATGTGAATGGGTGCTATTTAATGAGAGAGATATCCCCAGAGCGAAAAAGGGTGATTGAGCAAGGCAGGCCCCTGCAAGAAGCATAATCAAACTTGCAACTAGCACTACCCGCCTAGTTATTACAGTCACACGGCAAATTATTTATACCAAGCCGTTCAAAGGCCAGCGTGGGGTGTATACCGGTCGCTTCTTAACACGAACAGACAAGCCTAACGCCCATAAAACGACTGTCGCAATGTCTCACCTCCTATCTCTACCAGCAGAACTCGTCTACGAGATCGCCTTCGAACTGACGACACCAGGGCTAAACGCCCTCTGCCAAACAAACACCCGCCTCTATGCTCTCCTCAACCCCATCCTCTGGGACCCACGCTCCATCGTCGACGCCACAACCTCCGACCGCCTCCATGCCCGCGCCCTCGAGCGCATCGGCGTCGACAACTCCGACATCTTCGTCCACGCCGCAACGACAGGAAACATCCCAACAGCCCTAAAGCTACTCCGAGACTACGACGCAGATATCAACTGTGCAACATTTGCCGGCGACTGGCCCATGGCAGCCGCCGTGAAAGCGGGCCAACATGACTTCCTCCAGTTCCTGCTCGACCGGGGAGAACTAGAATCCCGAGCCTTCACGGTTGGCGTGCATATGGCCCTAAACGAGCGGAAACTCGACGTACTCGCGCAACTCTTGCGCCATCCATTTGCCAGCGCGGAACGGTACACGCTTGCCCATCGCGCTATCGCGGTTAACAACCTGGAAGCGCTGACAATCATCATGGACTCCGCGCCGCCGGCGGAACTCGCGCATCTGCTTGATGCGACCATGCTGATGCATGCGTCACAGGAGCGGTGGTGCACGGGGATGGTCGCGCTGTTGTTGGATAGAGGGGGGGATGTGAATAGCTCCACGCATGGCTCGTCTATGCTAGCACGGGCGGCGTATTTTGGGCGGGCTGAAGTGGTTCGGTTGCTTGTGGAGAGAGGGGCGGATTTGGACCTTGAGGGGGCTTTGGGGGGGACGGCGTTGGATGTTGCGCTTGATGAGGGGGATGAGGTGATTGTGGAGTATCTAAAGTCAAAGGGGGCAAAGGAGGTGTGGCAGAGAAGGGCGGAGAAAGAGGAGCGGGAAAGGGAGCGGCTTGTGGGGGAGGGGGGGAGTGGGGTGGAGAATGGGGAGGTCAACTAAGTGTTACTTTGTATTAGGGGGGTGGAATGGGAAGGGATATTTCGCAATGGGAAGTATGATTTGCAGATTTTACTGCCGGATTTAATGTTTCCGGCAACAGTGGTTGTCGAGATTTTTTTTTTTTTTTGGATCAGATGGGCTCCTCTCACAAAGAGAGGCGGATGAGCTGTGGATTATTTGTTTTGGGGGTAGGGGACAACCAATGGACAGCATCTATCTCACTCTGAGGTAAGTCAGTTAGCAGTGATATGCCATTTTGAAACCCCAAATTCATGATATTTCTTCTTCTTTTCCAAAGGAGAGATTCCTGAAATAACCCCATATCCACTCGCGCAAAACGCATAACTGGATATTATCAAAACCCAACAAGGATGGCTCGACATCCCCCTTATCTGTCGGTCCATCAACTCATATTTTGTATGTAATACATGAGTTTATGCTACCTCCCAATTCCCGGACGCCTTTCCTTTCTCAGATAGTTACACGGTTCCTCTTCTTGCTTTGGATTTTTCATGTTTTATTGTTTCAAAGTAGGGTTTCATGCAATAGCTTTGGCATGGCCTAACCAAACCTACGGATCAGATTATCATAAATGTAAGATGTGAAATATGATATAGAGCAAGTAAACAACCTATGTAAAATACGTTCAGGAGCCATAAATAATTTAAACGCTGAATGATCAAGCTAGACATATGGAAGACCAATACCAAATACCCAACAATATAGTGGCAGTCCCTCGCCATCCCCAAAACCAAACACCCTTATACCCTCCCAGAAATTCGCCAGCCATGAAAACAAAACCTCAGTTCCCAATTCGATCGACTCATGCATATCCATGGAAGCTAACATGCACATGATCCCTATCACAAGCCATCATTAGCCGTCATGTCTAATATGTAGCGGTGTTGCGCGTCAACTCACCAATGATTTTGAGTGGGGCCATCACGAGCCTTCATCTTCGTCCATTTGCTCCAGTCCACAGGCTTCGAGGGTGTCTCCCAAATGCGTTGGTTCCAGATTACATACTTGACCTTTAGAGAGTTCGCGTGGTTCATAACCCATTCAGCAAGGAGCTGGCCTTCTTTAGATTGTTGCTTCTAAATTGGAAGTGTTAGTTCTAGAACCATGTGATTCAAGCACAAAAGTAAGGGAGAAAGTCAGAGAAAACTTACGTGGACCATCAAATCCAGTGCCAGCCCCAGAGGATGTTCCGACTTGCCAGAACGCTTCCCGTAGCATCCTACGCTCTTCACTTTACCCGGGTTCGCCTTGAGAATCTCGTAACCAGCAGAAACCACATGTTTCTTGCATCTATATCCTGGAATTGTAATCTTGGGTTCTTCTGGTTTCTTAGATGTGCAGCATTGGATATCGGCAGGGCCGGGACAGAAACCAGGAGTCGAGATATGCCTCTTCGCTTTACAGGCGGACGTCTTCATGCAAGTACCCTTGGTCCCGCGCACAGAGCAAGACTTTCCAGGCTCCTGTGGCTTCTTCTTCTCGGTGCAACACTGCACGTCCTTGGGGCCTGGGCAGTGGCCAGGAGTAGAGACCTGGCCCTTAGATTTGCAAGCAGAGGTTTTGAGACAAGTTCCCTTCAGGCCATGAGCCTTGCAGCTCGCCTTTTTGGGAGTGCAGCACTGAACGTTGGCCGGGCCGGGGCAGAAACCTGCGGTAGACACGCCACCCTTGCCCTTACAGGTGGAGGTCTTGACGCATTTGCCTTTGACGCCAAGGACAGAGCAGCCCTTCGCGGCGCGTTTCTCGAGGCCATTGTCCAGGTCTAGATCGGAGTCGAGATCGTCGTCGTCGTCGTCGTCACCATCAGGCTCATCAAGGTCACGCTCTTCAAGATCAAAATCACTGTCAAGATCCTCAAAGTCCCGACGTTCGAGTTCGGCATCCAGATCTCTCTTTCGATTTTGATTAGGTCGCTCGATAAGCGGGGGTAGCTCGGAGACGCAGCATTGCCAATTGGCAGGCGTGGAGTCGGGACACCAGTCTCCCGCGACAGAAATACTGCTCCGGGACTCGCATTCGAGGTCAGGCATGCAGCTGCCTTTCACTCCATTAACATTGCACGGTTCGAAACTCTTGGTGTTCTCAGCTAGGACCGTGGAGGCTGCAGCGAGTGTGAGGATAGGAAAGAGGTAGGACCTCATCTTGGTGGAGAGGAGTTTTGTAATGAGACAAATCTAGAAAGAATAAGAAATTGGGGGATTGTGTTTGCTGATGAGAGAGAACGTCTCATTTTGATTGCGGGTTGCATCATGCTTTTTATATTCCATTTTCTCCTGCCCGCCCACCAGAGGCCCTACCTATCTGTTTGACCATCACATATTTGCTCGGGAACGCCTGATACGAGAACCAAGAGCATGTCGTGAACAGTCTTGTCCCCTTCTCCGTATTTTTTTGACCAGGGAGGCAAACCGTTACCGCAGAGAGCGGATCCCCAGCAACAAGCTTGATGAAGCAGAGCCTCTGCAACTTTCTCTGTGCCGTCTTCATAACACGAGAAATTTAAAGTTATTCAGGCTCCCAAGTGCATGCAACAATGTGCGACTCTCGGAAACTAGTCAACTAGCCAGGAGATTATTATTAGCAAAGCAGCCTTTGTTGAGGCGGCACAGCTCTCGTGTTTCTGAGGTTTGTACTACATGTAGTAAGTTCGGGTTTGGTGAGGCACTCTTGGCTTGAGGCGATGGTCGATTTTGAAGTCCTTTCTATTCTAAACGAGACAATAACCAAACTTGCCAGATCTTGGAGCCAAAGTGATGGGGATTGTCGTGCTGATGATCGTGGATAGTCGACGTTGGATCATGATGTTTGCAGAATGTCGTTAACAAACTAGGGCTTGGGGGTCCTAACTAGTTATCGGCGCTAACTCGAAGTGGCAGTGCTAGCCCTAACTACTTAACCTCCCGGGCCCAACCTTGATCTTGACCCGTACTTCACGATGCGAATATCTCGCAAAACAAAAGCCCCTGGGGTGACGAGAAAATACGAAAGGCAGGCTTGTTTGCTTTCTCAACCGTATAACCAATGAGCTTCTCCTTCTTCTGCCTGGACCCCAGAACCACCCTCCCCCTTGCTCCCGTTTCAAGATATCGTGAAACAGAGTCGAATATAGATACTATATAGTTCAACCTTCCTCCGCCACCACCAAATCCCCGGAAAATAATGATGCGAGCTATGGCCAAGCTTGGATCCGATATCTATATAAATCTTACGTGAAGCTTGGGATGCTGCGCCCATCCGCCCAGAAGGAGAACGAGGAGCGGGAGCCTGCTCCAGAACGACCAGGTATTTACGAACGACTCTCAAAATGATGAAGGATACAGTTCGAGTTACTCTCGTTCCTCTCTGTCCACATTAATCAATGAGGATACTTGCATCTGAACTGACTATAGGTCTACGACTCCGCCCTGTGCCTCGTTTTGTTCAGCTTGTATGACATTGCTGGATTAAAATCCTGGTTCTTGGAACCCAATGAATAGTATCTCATCGAGGAATTGATACGTGAGAGAGGCTTTCAGTCATAACATTATTTTCATTATTTCTTAGAAAGGGGCTCCAGATATGCAAATATGAATGCAGCGCACAAATGAAAACATAACCCAAAAACGGGGATCTTTCAAAGAAGTAAACTTTGACATTGCCGTACAAAGTATCATATACATTAACTGCGAGACCACAAGTCCTACGTTACCTGGATCATTCATCATTCGCGTTGAAAATATCACCCCAGCCGCAATACCCATTTCCCCCCATCCACGCCAGCATAGATAGATAGCAGTGCCACTTATACATGATCACTACTTTAGTGCCCAAGTTCTCCAAAAGCTGATATACAATCGACAAGCCAGGTTAAAAATAGATTCCGTACGTATAAGAAATACAGGGTATGAAGAGACTGTTTTCCCCGGACAGTGTATAATAGCCCCATGGAATATCAATGAATTTGCAACCAGCTCATGGCCACCTGCTTGTTGGACAGATACAAAACAACAAGGAAAAAGAAATATAGATCAGTATAGATTTAATCAAATGCATCTCCAAGTCTAGATAGATCTATATAGATTGATTGATTACACTGAACGACCCGACTAGCAAACAGGTCAGCTAGCTAGCCCGCAGGATGATATTCAGAGCAACAATCGATCCTCAAGTTTGGCGCCGCGTTGCCTCAAATACGAGTAAGGTAATTTAATTGTACCACCTCCCCCTTGACAGCTAGTGAGTATATGTCAGCATTCTGTCCATTCCTTTGTTCAGACAATAGATTCATGTTTCACATCTGAGGTCGTAGACCATGATTAGTTTGTTAGAAGTTAGTCGTTTCATTTAAAGCATGTAAAGCATCAGGACAACACATCGCGTAAGCTAAAACAATATAGCGAGGGATAAGTATGTCGTAGTAGTTCCAACCGTTAAGACCGCCAAATTCAATAAATAATCGATCAATTACTTCAACGACAAAAACTCCCCTGAAGAGTTCAATACCTTACCCTACCTAGTAGTTCAAATGGAAAGTAAATATAAGCCGAAATAGGGAAAAACAGCATAAGTAGATACATCACAAAAACAAACCACGTCCACCTACCTGAAGACTCACCTACTGCACTCCCCATCATCGATTCCTCACTGGTGAGGGTTAAGAGATGTAGGGTCTATCGATATACAGGCTTGCCGCCTTACGGACAAGAGCCCTACCACAGCAGCAGAAAGCAATATAAGCATGAAATATAGGTAGCACAGGAGACATACCAAGCATCCATCCATCCTAGCACCACGGCATATCATACGATTTATCGATATCACACCGAACGCGGCCGAAACCCTTTAGAACCTGATTATCCTTAGTCAGGATATAGGTTCCAAATCGGCGATCCCAATATTTTGGCACGGGAGCAAAAGGGTTGGCAGCCGTCCCTTCAAAAAACCGCCTCAATTCGTCTTGAAGAACTATAATTTTGGATCCGTGCTCTTTTACTTGCAGTTCCACGGTGAACTTCGGCATTGTGTGAGGGTGGGAAGTCCATCCAAGCGTCGATCCGAGAATGGGCAGGGCTTGTTCCCACGGGATTTCGGGGAAAAAGACGAGGCTAAGCTTGAGAGACAAAAGTGGTGTAGGGAGGGCGGATAGGAATTGTATTAGGTCGTCAAGGCGGAGCGGGAAACGGCGAAGCGAAAAGGAGCGCAAGTTTGACCAGCATTCCGCAGGCAGTGAATCCATTAAACGCAGTGTTTTGCCAACATGACAAATATTACCCTGCCAACTACTGCTCAATGTAAAATGTTCGAGCTGATCTAAGCACGAAAGGTTGGCTTTGAGGGGGCCGTGGTTCAAAATATGGGACCAGTACGAATTCGAACTATGTCTGCTTCGGTAGAGGTCCAAATGAGTTCTGTTTCGGTGGAAGTTCCTGTTTGACTGGAATAAGTGTAGGGTGTATTCCAATGTCGTCAACGGATGTCTTTGGATAAAAGTGCTGAAATCGTCGTTTGGAGGGCTAAGTATATCGAAATTGTCATATATACATACACCCTGGCCTGTAGGATCCACAACAAATTCCGAAATGAGGCGGGTTGTTTTGCAAAGCTCTCGAATCGCAGCATGATATCCTCGTGAAACAGGGGTATCATGAGCATAGTGCGGGCATCTCTTGTACCGAGATGGAACTTCCAAACAGTAGTGGGGCCAAGCATCGCGTAGCCAGGAGGGTAAGGAGCGAATGAGCGGTGTGGGGAACCTATGAGGCTGGCCATCTGGCCTATACCAGTGACCAGCGATGGTGACACGGCGAAGATGCGGAAAGGCTGTGAGGGCAAACCTGAACGTTTCGACATCCTCATAGGACTCAAGGATCGAGTGTTGTTCATCGCGTAGTCGTATTAGAAGCCAGAGTCCCCGATCCCACCTCATGAGGCGGTCATAAACCGTCATCAGGTAATCATGGCGGAGATAATCCTGTTGCTCCATAGATGTCGCGGCGCTGGCGACAAGATTATCCAAAAGTGGCTGTGCAGAATTCAATATCATGGCCTGTCTTTGGACATACTCTGCGCTCTCTAGCTTAGGCACTTCCAGTCGAGTGTCGTCCCAAACAATCTCTTTGATTTGGCGGCTATAAACCGGATGTGCTGCGATTGATCGCAGCGTATCAAGATCCTTCCTAAAGGAAGATAGGAACACCCGATCCAGTCTGAGGGGGGTGACGATGTAGAGAAATCTGGATGTTAAGCGGATGTTCTTGATGTCGCTGTTCGGGAGGTTGTCGAAAATCGCGTACAGGAGCTCGTTCGATAGACTTGTAAAGAAGCTAGCCATTTTGGGGGATACAAACGGTATTTATGAATATGTAGTGGGGTATACTGTACCGTAGTAGCAATCACGGCGTTTGTCGACGATGTCATAAATGGTGAGATGAGGGTCGAGATGAAGAAATTGAATCAAAGCTGTCCGAAGATTGCGCGGGGAGCCTCGTTGTTGCCTAAATTGGGGTGAGACAACCACGTGATATGGCTTGTTATTAGATCGTGCCAGGGACCCCAGGGCCTCGTTGTCTTGCGAGGGGCAATCCTTGGGGATTGTGCAATGGACAGCATAAAAAGCAGAATATATTCATGAAATTAGACATGGGGGAAAACCCTCAAAAGCCAAAGGCTAACTAACCTACCCTACCCCCCTCGCGATAAAAAAACAGAGCAACGGCAAATGAGGTACAGAGTCAAAGTACATGACTGAAGATAGCTAAAAAAAAATAAATGGTCATAGCAGTTGAAAAGCAGAGTGAAAAAGTCAGGTTGGAAGACAGGATCGCGAATCTAAAAAAAAAAAATTCATATATTATCTCCACCGAGTTCAAGAAGGTCCCGTTGTATCATTCATTCTTCCTTGCTTCACTTAGTCTCCCATCACATCATCTTCGATATCTTCAGGAGGCGGGGTGAGCTCCACACCGTCATCGTCGTCTACTCCGACATTAGATCTCCCCTCTACTTCATCGATCAGATCTCTCGCTTGCAAATCCTCTTCATCGTCCTCCTCGACATTCAGTTCTTCGTCTTCATCCTCATCCTCCACTCTCTCCGCTGATTTCATTTTACCAGCGGTTTTATTCGACGGACCCGTCCCATTAGTTCCCTCATGGGGCTGCTTAGCTTTACCCTTTAGCGGAGCAATCCGTCTGGTTGCGCCTGACTTGGCAGCATCAAGATACGCGACAACTTCCTTGTAATTCTGGCCAAGTCGTGACTTGTTGCGAAGGAGCTTTTGCTTCAATTTTCCGCTTTGTGGGCCCGAAGCATCAAGCACGCGACCAACAATAGCAAGAACGATCTTTCCGGTGATTTGGCATAATGTCTGTTCGGCTAAAAGGGCGCTTCGAGTTCGTTGAGCTACTAGAGTCTCCCGACTTTCCTCATCGCCTTCGTCTTCGTCATCGGACGGACTGCTCTCGATATCCGACTGTGAATCCATAGGTTCGTCGTCTTCACCCACTTCGAGCTTGCGGCCAGATTTCTTAGCAAATGCTCGTTCAGCAGCGTCGTGAATGCGATAAAGTAGGGTTCGTGTTTCTGTGCTAATCTCCTGGACTAGGCTTTGTAACTGGAGAGCAGTCTCGTCGTCTAACGTAGGGATGATATTCTTGGCCCCCGATCCGGCATGACGAAGAGTTCCGAACGCGGTTTGAAGGTCCAGTAGGGTCAGCGTAGCGGCAACTCTAAGAGCATCGAGGCCAGGTCGGTCTTTCATAATGGATGTGAGAATTGCGACAAAAGCGTCGCGACGAGTGGACAGTGATTCGAAATATTCGACTTCAAAGGAAGGGCTCCCAGACGATACCGAAGCGGCTATAGACTGTACTTTCCACATAAAGTAAACCAGCAAAGTTTTGAAGCTGTTTGTTACAAGTTCGTATTCTAGACTCGCGACCTCTTCGTCCAAGTCACCCTCCCGGAGACCTCGTTTGGTTAGGTTAAGAATAATATCCACGGCGGATTCAGAAGAGGCCTTTTGCTTTTTGGTCGCACGAGGTACTGCTTCGAGAATCGATGTGCAATCGGATACGCTTGCAAGGTTTGAGATACGCATAACCGTGTTGGACAACGCGGTCAGCACGTTGACTGAGAGAGATGGTGTTTCTTCCTTGCCCTTGGTTACTGACAAGGTACGTAAAGCTTCGAGCGTATCGTCCCACAGTTCCTGCACTTTAACCTCCATGGCTTCTTTTAGCTCATCCGAGGTCCGCGCATGCAAAAAGGCTACTGTCGCTTCTGTCAGAACACCTTGGTGTGAGTGGGTCAAAAATTGTTTATTGATGCTGCCGATAAGATCAGAGTATGCGGCTGCATCCTTTTGAAGATCTTGGATCAAGTTGAGGTCGACCAAATGCTCCAGTCTTAAAATTGCAGAGGCTGCCTCTGGTAGAGATCCGAATTTGTTAAGCAGTCGAGGAATAATTTGGGAAAGGCTGTGAGCAATGGATTCCTGTCGCTCCTCCATCCTCTCCACTAAGATTTTCGTTCTCCTTCCCTTCTTGTCCGTGTCAGACTTCGCGATATCCATAATATGAAGCTTCACAGCGCATCCGAGAACTTCAAGCAATACGCCCTCCTGGCCTTCATCCAATTTATACAGCTGCTTCACAGCGTTTGCGGGGTCATCCTCTCCCGAAGCCGTAGGGATTTGCGAATGGTCATAAAGGAGATATCCAGCCAAATGTTCCCATTGATGGAGCTCCTCAAAGTGAGAGTAGATAGCTTCGGTAGCAAGTACGTATCGAGAATCAACACGGCCGTTAAAGCTCGTTCGTGAAAGTGCGATGTCCCGCTCGGATCTTGCCTCTGACTCCTGGCCATCATAAACTAGAAGCACGTCTACCAAGGACTTGTACTTGATCCACGAGCGGCGGGGGTTCTCAAAGTTTTCGTCGTCGTCATCCTCTGTAAATGACTCGTTGAGTTCTTCTTCCAAACTCTCCGTGAGGGCGTCATAAACATCCTGTATATTCGCAACGAAGAATTTCCCTGCTGCCTTACGGACGCGAGGTTCACTGTCAAAGATAAGACGACCCACAATATCGATATCATCGGGCTCAAGCAAACCAGCGTCACGAATCAAGTCCAGCAACTCTACAACGGCAGAACGAACACTAGGCTCGGCATCTCTGACGGCCATCTCCACAATTCTCGAACGGAATCGCTCGGTAAAAGCGCGTAGGCCAGCGATGTTGTCTTTATTTTGATAAAGGCGATGCAACTGGCTCACCACCACAGCCCGTGTATGAGAAACGGTGTCGGAAAGAACCCAACCAAGGTAGCGCAAGTACTGGCCGTCAAAAAACATTTCCCTGTACGTATTGATCCATACCCCAAGAGCGCTCATACACTCTGCACGGATTTTGGGATCAACATCCCTGTACCGATGAACAAACACTGTATCAAAAGAGTCGCGAATGGCTTCATCAATAGTACTGAGCTTTTTCTCCCCCTCTTGAACTTTAGCTTGCATCGCCTCGACTCTACCCTTGTTCACAGATTTTTTCTTCTTCTCCGTTTCAAGCTGCTTCCGAGTGTTGGAAATGGTGATTGATACCTCTCGCGCCACATTGCATAGTGTCGTTACAATTGTGAGCGAAATAATAGCCGCGGTGTGTCTGAATGGTCGGATGGCGGCAGATGACATCGACGACACCCAGACTTGGATATTTTCGATGAGTGCGGAATCATTGTAAAGGACGGAGGAGCTGTGGATCGTTTGGATGAGAGAGTTGAAGAAACTGGTGAGGATGTATTGGAAAGATTTAAAGTTCCTAGCCCGGGAAATGAGGGGATATTCAGTAATATTTTGAGTCTGATATTCTTCTTGCAGGTCGTTTAATCGGTTCGCAACGTTATCGACGTCCTCGATATCGTGGACATCAACCTTCAGGTCGGTTCCCGTACACCTGAGGATGAAGTTGACTAAGTCGGTCATTCCATTTAGATTGTGTTGCTCGTACTTTGTAAGCCACTCGGCTGCAACTGCATCCGGTGTGTGGCCACGAGCAAAAACATCAGCTGCAACATTAACTCATGTTAGCGAAATAATTGAAAAGGGATTGGCCTCGGCTAATCGTACCATATAGACCGTCCTCCACCGTGAAATCACTTGGCATAGTCCGTGGTTTCTTCGATTTGGGCGCTGGGCGACTTCCATTGACAGCAGGACGAATTGTAAGCTCTGTCATAACACCATTGGCAATCTTCGGCTTCTTCGCTGGCCGCTTTGCCTTGGGCTTCTTGGGTTCCTTCTTTTTCTTGCTGGCCGCCTTTCGCGCTGCTCTCCTTTGCTCTTTGAGTTCTTCTTCGTCAGGCTCATCCCCACTGTCCTCTTCGTCCTCATCATCCTCCTCCTCTTCCTGCAGGGCATCTACCTCATCTTCCACCCCACTTTCACCAGCATCTGGCGCGTCATCTTCGTGTCTGGCAGGGCGCTTCCGCTTTGTCGTCCCACTCGAAGTATAGGTAGCCGTAGAAAAAAGCTCCGGCTTGCGCTTCGCGCGGCCGGATTTTCTCCTGTTTCCTGCGGGGGAGCTGTTCCCTTCTTGTGGCTCAGAGAGCGGACTCGAGTCGCGCTCGTCACCAAGAGCGGACATGTCTATTGTGATTTCGATGCGCCAATAATAATGGTCACCTTGTGGCTTATGATATGCGGGCTGTTGCGCGTTCTTCGCGCGGAGCTGTTCGACGAAAAGGGCTCAGGTATATACGCGACTTGGCAGAGTGATTGCGGGGGCGGAGCGCAACGCGTGGACAGCAGGGTCAACGGTGGTCGGGATGCAGATGGTCGTCGCGAGCAGGCGGCGGCACATCGATGGCACGCAGTGCTGGGGGACGGGGGCCAGTATCGGTTGATGGAAAGGAGAATGTTGGAGAGCAGAATCGACTTCTCGAACTCGGGTGTACGCGCCGGGAAGCGATCGACCGCAACATTGCCTGTTTGGGCCGGTGCATGCCAAGATTACCGGCGTGTGTACGGTACGGTACAGCAGGCGGTTATAATACACAGTCACTGCCATGGATCGTCCAATACGCGGTAACAGCCATACAATGGTGTTCTCCAGCACAGTTCTTGTTACGATACAGCAGCGATACGGCCTACGGTAAGATGCTTATCGATAAGATCCCCGATAAGCTTAACCTCATCGCATCTCAACATCTCAACATCGCGATGCCACTATGTACATACAAGGGGTTGATTGTGCGGTATCGCCGTTGATTTTTATGCATGCGGCTATGCGATATATAACCCGCTAACATATCATTTGTCCGGAGGGCAATTCTTCCCTTTCTTGTCCTACCCTGTGCACCGCATGGCCCGCAATGAGACTACATCAACAACTCTTCCAACAACCCAATTGATCCTCCCCAATAGCTATTTATCACTGGCCATTTTAATATTAACGCCTTTCCCATCATGCCTCCTCCCCCACAATCAAAATCACCTTTCATATCGCCATTCACTTCCTCCACCTCCACCATCCCAGGCCACGGCAAGGTCGTCCTCTCTCTTCTCCCCCCGTCCATTCCATCCCTTACGACGCTCTCCTACAAATACCCTCTAAAGCTCCTTACCCGCACTCCCATAACGACCCTCAATTCAAAATACCCAGACTCCGCAACCACCCCCGTCCATCTCTACCTCCTCACATACGGCGGCGGCCTACTCCCCGGCGACGACATCCAAGTGTCCATAACCCTGAACCCACGGACAAGACTAGTCGTCACAACCCCGCAGGGCAGCACAAAGATATACAAAACAGAGCCACGGGGGATGGGTAGGGTAACAACACTACCCAGCAATATCAATAACATCACCACACCTTCCCCAAGCAAAAGCCGGCAAACCCTCGACATACGAATATCCTCCCAAGCGGGCCTCTGCTACCTTCCGGACCCTTCCCAGCCCTTCGAAAGCAGCCAATACGAGCAAATACAAACCTTCACCCTGCTCAGCGACGGCGCCGTCGATCATCCAAACAATCAACCACCCAGCCTCTGCGTCCTCGACTGGGTTACCCAAGGCCGCACCGCACGGGGGGAAGACTGGTCGTTTCACTCCTGGAAGGGGCGGAATGAAGTCTGGTCCGAGGACCCGTCAACGGGAAAGCGGAGATTACTCTTACGCGACAACGTTATATTGGAAGACGAGGAGCTTTTGGATCACGACGACCAACGAACTAGCTCTCCCGCTGCCGCTGCTACAGGGACACCACCCCGCAAAAAACACCCTCTTTCCATCCGCGCACGCACCCGTCCTCATGGCATTCTGGGAACTTTAATCCTCCACGGACCCCTCTTCGAATCCCTATCTACCTTCATGATGCAAGAATTCACCTCCCAGCCACGGATTGGTGGGCGCAATTGGTCTGCGGGGCCGGCTCCCGCATCGTCTACGGTTACCACTGCAGCAAGTAGTAAGAATGTGACGTGGACGGCGGCACGGGTACGGGGTGATTTTGTGCTTGTGAAGTTTGGCGCGAGGGATTTTGAAGCTGCGAAGGTGTGGTTGGGGGAGTTGATGAGGAGGGAGGGGAGTGTGGTGGGGGAATTTGGAGAGGAGGCGTTGGGGTGTTTGTAGGGGGTTGCTTTTTTATATTATCATGTTTGCGAAGATACCTACCTACCTGTCTGTGCATTGGATAATTTAGCGGTTTTTCTTTGGTATTTGTGTCAATATACCGGTATATAGCGATATAGATATAGATGCCATGTCATTTCTAGGTGTAACCCTCTTTCTTGCGGGAGGAGGAAATATATCCTCTACAAACTCCATCGCAATCGCTATGAAAAAACCCCCCATGCCCGTGAAGAAAACACCCCAGTCAACCATACACTCTATATAAACCTCGCCGTCTCATGATCAGAGCCCCCACACCCCCCTCCACCCCCAATCCCTCCTAGCCGCGCTTTTCAAATCATCCACATTCAAAATATCCACGCCCTCCTCCACCAACACCGTCCAGAGATAATTTCTCAAACTCCTTGGCCAGCTCGGAATAGACCAGTATCTCACCTTCAGCCCACGAGCGTGTGCGCCACGGACCTGTAGGCGTATCAGGTCAACTTGCCTGCGGCTTAGGCGGAGGCGCCAGGGGAAGCCGATGGATTTGCGGAAGGATACGGAGGCGTAGTAGCTGTTTGTTGGGTTGTATATGGCGATGGTTGGGTCGGTATCATCGCTGATACTATTTTCTAAGGGGGGTGGAGGTGGTGCGATATGAAGTGTTGGCCGGGCAGGAGGGTCTAGGGATGCCGGGGGGGGGTTTCGACGTCTATGGAAGCGTGGCACGCGGCGGGGGGTTGGTATGCTGTTTAGTTCGTCGAGCTCAGGTTGTTGGACGTCAATGAAATCGTCTGAGGGGGGAGAGATAGGGGATTGTTTCGCAAAATCTTCCGACTCGTCGTCGTCCAACATATTTTCTAAAGGTGCATCGAAGAACACATCTCTGTATGTATCATTGGCCATAAGGAGATCAAATGGCGCATTCCCCGTCGCAACCACTGTGATAGGACGCTCGACTACGTCTGTTCCGTTGAAGTGGGTAAGATACCCCCTCTCACGCAGCGGGGAGAGCTGGGAAAGCAGATATGGCCAAATTTCTTCGCCGTTATTCTTAAAATCGATAAGTAGTGCCAGCGTCTGCGACGGCCGGGTGTCAAATACTCCGTTTGGCGGATGATCGGGCACGGGATGAAATCTCGTAACAGGATTCTGCATATCCAAAATCTCAACGAGGGGGTCGATATACAAAGTCGTCAAGGTCCGGTTGGGCGTCAGGGACGACGTGGTATGGCCGACATATAGCTCCTGATCGAATAGCCAGACGTCCGCCTCGACCCCAATACAGCCGGTCCGGATGGCAGAGAAGAGCGGTACGGGGCGCCAGTAGTCGTTGTGAGAGTGACATGGGATCGGAATGACGTTCCCGGTGACACCGCTGGGCCAGGGGAAGAGGAATTCTCCGCGATGGCCGGGCTGGCCCCAGCGAGCGATGATCTTGTCAACGTCGCTGGGGAAGAATGAGGCAAAGACGCCGAGGGCCATGGTGATGAGTTTGACCAGGCCCCTGTGGGTTCCGCCGATATTAGCCATCATGGATCGCGAACGGATGCCGGCCTTTGAAAGGGCCGGTCCATTTGGGTTGCAGGAGAAGAAAAGAAAGAATAGACAGATATAGGAGTGGATATTGGACAGATATATCAGGGAGTAGAGGAGACTTACAGCAATATCAAAGTCCACGACACGGCCCTGCGTGCTTTCCCGGGCGTAATCGACCGTCTTGCGGGTTCACCGAGGCAGGAAGCCTCTGCAGTCTCGAGATCTGCTGGATTTTTCCGTCGACAGAGAAATGAGTCCCATAGTCTCGTCCATCGGGATATTAATGGGTTATCGGGAGCATGTTTCGCCTGCTCTATTGAGTCGTCCGTCAACAGGCTGAACGAACTTCTGCAGACATAGTGGCCATAGTGTTCGCCATGGATAGTATATATAGAATCAAAGCTGTCTTCGAACGATTCCAGTCCTACTTCCCCGTCAACGAGGGGCGGCGTGGCTGCTGGAGCTATAGCAGCGGATGAGGGTTCTGGTGCTGATGGTGACTGTTGCGGACGTGGAGTCTGGCGGAGCGGAAAACTATTTAATAACGTCATCGTCACTCAAATGGTAAATATCAACTAAATCCTCAAAGAGAACCGCTAAAACTAGTATCGTCGGACATGGTCGATATTCACGGTTTTTTTCTGTGATATGCACATATTGGAGCAAGTATACTGAAACGAGAGGAAGCTTGAACAGGGCCCTTGAAAATGCCATCCATACCGTGGATACGACCGGAAACATAGCCTCTGGATATACTTCCGGATTGCGGAGTTCATGAGTCTCGCCGGCGGCCGCATGCGGTCTTGATATAGTTTGTCGCATCCATAGAAAGTCATCGACCCTGGATTCGGTTAACCTTAACTTTGGACGTTGTGGGCCGAGTCTGTATAAACACTCCTAATGACTATAAGAGCAGACTAGAATAGGATCGTCCATAAAGAGTTATTTTTCGATCTATGGCCAACAACAACATTGGGGAGTACGATGACCACACCCTCTTATGTTTTAAACAGATACTACATAAGGGTACTCAACGGGATTCGGAGGGCAAATGTGCCCACAGGGGAAATAGTATACACTTAGTCACCATAAGGTGGGGATATCAAATAGAAACGGGGATAGCGAAACAGAGGGGTTCGGGTTCAAAGAGAAGCCGGATAGCAGAGAATAAGATGCAAGGCCGAATAATATGCAAGCATAAAAGGATATAAGGTTGAACATAAAGCGAATACGTATTTGCCCTCCGCAATCAATCAGCGTATCATTCGTCGTTCCGTCTGAGCATTCTACCCGTGCACTACGGTGCTCAAACGCTGACCATGCGCGGCCGTCAATCCCCAGGTATAACCTCAGTAGGGCATGGTCCTAGATCCACGTCAACAGATGTCCCAACACGTCTCAGCATATTTAATACACTTACTTCTCCCTAGGAAGCAGCACCAGCAGTAGATCCACGCTCGGCGTCCCCACCCTCACCCCCCTTGTCCTTTTTGGCCCAGTTTGGAAGGTTGGGCTTTTTGCGGGAAGAGCCTGCGGAGATCTTTAGGTAGTAAGGGCACTCTTTCGGTTCTTTGCCCTTTGGCTTTTTGACACACTCCTTGATGTATGTCTGCTTGATCTTCCTGGCGCCCGCGAAGCTGGTAGTAGCGTATTCGGTGCACATTTTTGCTTGAGGGCGGTTTATTGGTAGATTGTTAAGTGTAGGTGGATATATGGCCCTGGTCAGACTGGGCAGTTCTTCAGTAGGAGTCTGTTCAGAGTCAGTAGGGTCCACGTTGCCCAAGGGGGTATATACCGTACATTTGATAGGGTGGGCGTCACCCACAGTACGTCTCTAGTTGAGGAGGCTCTGGGGATTTATATCAAAAGCAAAGGCTCATGGCAGACGCGTGGAACTGGATAGAAGCCGGCGACTGAAGGTTCGACAACTTGGGAGAAGCGGAGAGATGAAGTCCTGAGGAGAATAGACGTGTCGTGGAAGTGCGGTCAACTCCAGGCTCGGCAGCCAGTATCAGCACAAAAAGTCACAGAGACAAACAAACATCAAACACCCTGCTGGTGGGTTCCATGAGAAATATCAAAGTAGTGTTTGTTTAATTTGATGCATTGATCAAATGACACTGAAATTGACACAAAGGGACAGGGCATCAAAGGAAATTAGACAACCAGGGCATTGTCTTGGATAGCTGATGGGTAGTCCATGCCGCCTTATTCCGTAGCATCTATAAGGCGGTTCGACAGCTATCTAGCAGACATATAGCAAGTCCCTCCAGCTTCAGGATATCCCAGGGAGGCATCAGGGTGAAAAGCACATATATCCTCCACGGATGCGGTAGAAGTCTCTAGATTTCCCCTGCTTTTCCATAACAAGCTGTTCGAGCGAGCAAGGTATTCCAGACTGTTTATTATTTGCTCGCAGGTCTCAAAACACCCCGTAAATTTGAGTTTTTGGCGTTGACCGAGTATAGAACCAGTCAACGGTTGACTGATATTGAGGGCCAGAGGAAAGATCCTGGTGGTAGCACATAACAGCCCCTATTATGAAACACTGTCAAAAACGTGCAGATGTCACTTGCCATCTGCCGACTGCGCATAAGAAATGAGGAACTGGTTCATTAGAGAGAGTGCGAATTTCCGTCGAGATATAAAAACTAGAAGCATCAAAACGAAAGAAAATGCCCCTTTTTGAGGCGATGTGTATTACGTAATCACATATAAATTACACGGTATGGTGATGTAATTCTATTACCAAACTTTCAATACAACCATCGATATTTTTTGGATCCAAAGACAAAAGATATCCAGCTCAACCACCCAGCTCAATCACAACCAAACCAGCACACCGCCAAAATGCCTCACAAGCACAAGAGACGTCAGAAGGAGAACCCGTGAGTAATCCTCCAATGCAACATCTCCCACCCCAATCCGTCGCCTAGCCATTCGACTAACCCAGCTCCGCAGTGACAACTATGACCTCCCGCCCACGAAAGTCGCAAAGCCCCTCCCAACCAAGGAGAGCGACAGCATCTTCACAAGCAAAAAGCCCAAGCAGAAGAAGCCCCAGGCCGCGTTCAAAGATGATACCCCGAAAGCCTTTGCGCGCATGATGCAGCAGCTCCAGAAGGCCTCCTCCACCGGCGGCGCCATCCCGCGCACACCCTCCGGTCTCGACGACGGCACCAGACCCAACAAGCAGAATCGCAAACGGAAACGTGGCGAACAAGATGCCAGCAACGCCCAAGAACGAAGCAACAATGACCCATCGTCCAAAAAGCCAAATACAAAACCTACCACCACCCCTACTACAACTACAACAACTACAACCAACATCCCCAAAATCCTCCCCGGCGAGCGCATGTCCGACTTCGCCGCCCGCGTCGACCAAGCCCTCCCCCTCTCCGGCATCTCGCGCAAATCCGGCAGCACAACGCAAGGCAAGGACCCCGCGCTGCGCAACCTGCGCGAGCAGCGGCAAACAAAGCATGAGCGGCGTCTATTGCGCTTGCAGCGGGAGTGGAGGGAGGAAGAGGTGCGGATCTGCGAGCGGGAGGAGGCTGAGCGGGAGGAGAGAGAGGCGGAGGATGAAGAGATTAATGAGCAGTGGAAGGCGTGGGAGATTGAGGCGGGCGTGACGAAGAAGAAGAAGGCGACGACGACGGGGGCGAAGAGCAAGAAGAAGAAGAAGAAGGGGAAGAAGGGGAAGGCTGGGGCTGGCGGTGGTGGGGAGGATGTGGATTCCCAGAGCGATGATGGAGATGATGACGATGATGATGATCCCTGGGCGAAGCTGAATCAGAAGGCTAGGGCCGTTAGAGCGATTAATCCGCTAGAACAGGTGCAGGCGCCTCCGATGCAGTTGGTCAAGCCGAAGGAGAAGTTTAAGGTGCGTGGGATGGGCGGGGCCAAGGTTAATGTTGTGGATATCCCCGCTGCGGCGGGGAGTTTGAGGCGGAGAGAAGAGTTGGCGGGTCAGAGGCAGAGTATTGTGGATGAGTATCGGAGGATTATGGCAGAGAAGAGGGGTTGAGGTGTATATACCATACTGTCTGGGGGGATATTGTCGTTTTCCGCTTCTAGAGACGTCGTTTTTCCGGAAAGGGGGGTTTTAGATATGTAGCATAGGATAATCTAATATACTGGCACCGGAACTGCAATATTAAGAACATTTGAAAAATAGATGTCACATCCTTAATATTATGGCGCTCGGGCAACGATTCTATCTGCAAATGTGAGTATATATATAACAGCAAACGGCTTCAAATAACACCAACGGCAGAACCCCTTCAAATGCTAAAACAAAACAAAATAATAAAACTTTTTTTATATCCTGCTTCAAATCCAACAGAGTGGCAGGAGTGAACATGCAGAGGTATCACATATCACAAGTAACAATAAAAGAAAATAAGGAGAAAAGAAACCCGCCCAATTTATATCTCATCCCACCTCCCACCAAACAGCTTCAACGATCCATTCACTCCCTCACCCTCCATCTAACCCTCCTTAATAGCCTTCACATACTCAGCCGCCCTCGCTTTAACCTCATCAACCATCTTCTCATTCCCATTGCCGACCTTCTCCTCGAACGCCAACCACTTCTTAAAGAAGAACTTGGCCTGCTTATCCTTCAATTTCTTCGGGCCAGTCTTCGTTCCATCCATCGCAACACCGTTACCCAATCCCAGCGCCCTCTCAAATAGCCTCCTCACCTGCTCGACATCTCCAGCCTTGATTTCCAAGTCAAGCAGCACATTCCACAAGTCAGCGCGCTTGGGGAAAGAGGATAGGAGTCCCTCGAAGATAGTTCGGCCGCGCTCAACGTCGCCGTTTGGCGAGCGGAATTCGAGTTGGCCGAATTTAGAGGTGATGTCGACGTGGGTGTGGGATGGTAATGATTGGATGGCACGGGGGAGTAGGGCGCGTCCGCGCTCAGGTTCAGCAAGGGTGTCAAAGAGAAAGTTGGCGTAGTTGAGGTAGAGGTTAGGGGATGGGGAGAATTTCTTCTTCAGTGTGGTTTGGAAGAGTTCATCGGCTTTCTGTGAGTAGTTGTAAGTAAAGGGACGTTTAGAAATTAAATGGGGGGGGACTCAGAAACTTACCTCTGTCTTTCCAGACTGGATGTAGATGCTAGTCATTCGTTCATGTATTTCCTGGGCATCATTGTATTGGCAAGCGCGTTTGAACACTTCGTCGAGTGTCTCTTCGTTTCCAAACGTATTCTCCAGATTGAGTAGCGCAACCCAGACGTTGAATTTCTCCGTATCTTGACCAATGCTGATGGATCGAATAGCACGTTCCGCAATCTCTCGGGCCTTATCAACCTCGCTAAGGGTTAGTTGGAAGGCCATGTACTGCAGCCAAAGCAAACTCGAGTCTGGTTCTCCAAGGAGTAGTCGCTCGAAGTCCGCTACGGATTGTGGTCCGTTGGCATCGAGATCTCCCGTTCGGTCAACTTTAATCTCTGGTTTCCGATGCTTCTTCTTTTTCTTTGCCGCTGCCTGATCGTCAGAATCTGAGTCGGAATCATTGGCCTCGTCAGCGCCAGTGGTAGCATCTCCAGTCCAGTCAAACCCAGAAGTAACCAGGCCTCCGGTAGCAGCGGTTTCGGTACCAGTCATTTCGATATCCTCGTCTTGGTCCTCACTGCTATCACTCTCTCCATCCAGATCTTCCAAATCGACGCCGCCCATTGAAACGTCGTCGTCAGATTCGAGCTCCAGATCGATTCCGCCATCTTCTTCGCTTTCGCTCACGTCTTGGTCATATTCTTCCTCGCTGCCCTCAGCCTCGGAGTCCTCTTCACTGTCCTTGAAGTATGATGCCTTGAGTCCAAGAGAAATTCGTTCCTTCGCTTGGTCGATCTTGATGATCTTAGCCTTGACAATGTCACCCTTTTCGAAAAGCTTTCTCGCATCCTCCACTTTCTTCTCCGCCATTTCTGAGCGATGGCACAGACCGCTAAGGTTGGCAGTTCCGTCAATGACGATGAACGCCCCGAATTCCTCAACATTGCGGACCTTTCCGGTAACAATCTGGCCGCGTTTCAGGTCCTTGATCGTAAGTGGCGTCTTGTAATCTGGATCAAGAACAGACTCCTTCAGGCTCATTTGGAGCTTATTGTTTTCAACATCCGCCAGGATGATCCTACCGCGAACGAGCTGGTCGACCTGGAACTCGTTCTGCCACTCCTTGAGATATGAATCCGAAAGATCTGAGATACGAACGTAGGCCGTCACATTATGTCCTAGCGTGACGAAAAGGCCATTGTCTGCAACCCTCCGCACAAATCCGCGAACGACATCATTGACCTTCAACTGGCTGATCGATGATATCTCTGGGTCCTGGATGGGGAGGGACGAGCTGAGAACCTTAGAGGGCCGGACTGAGAGCAAAATCTTCTTATTGGGAACATCCACATCAGCAACGCACACACGAAGGACTTCGTTCTTATGGAACTCGGCAGGGTTAACTTTCGAGTAGTCATCAGCCATGTCAATCAAACTGATGGCACCAACGGTAGTGTCGCTCAGCTGGACAAGGACCTGACGTTCATTGACTCTGGTGACTCGTCCGAGCAAGATCTCTCCCTTAGAAAAGTCGGAGATGGTCATCTTGTTTGGAGCGCTGCCATGCTTGGCACTAAGATCCAACCGATTCTTATCTGCATCAACAGCAGTGACATGAACCTTGACAGCAGATCCAATAGGGAAATTCTTAGAGACATCGCCAACAAGAGACAGATCATCCGAAAGATCGGTAACTCGGAGCCTTCCTCGAACGTTCGGAGAGAGGTTGATCCAAAGGCAATCATCACCAATATTGTTAACGAACCCGACCCATGAAGACCCAACTTGGACATTTTCGAGGGTAAGAGGGTTAAAGTCGGTTGCTTCAAGGGAGCTAGATTTCGTAGTAAGTTCGAAAACGGGGTACTTTCCGGTACGGTGGCTAATCGGCAAAAATTTGTGGCTGCGGGCATCGTGGACACCAAGAATCCGAACCGGGAGTATTTGTTTTGCCTTGAAGAATCGGAGAGGCTGCTTTCGGTCCTTGATGGCCTCCCAGTTATCAAACACCTCCGACACATCGATACGACCTTGGATGTTATCCGCAAGCTGTACGTTTATCTGGGTTTCCTTGACAGAAACAACCTTGGCCTTGGTGACTTTGCCATAGGTCAGATCGTCCAGAGACTTTACATCGTCATCGACAGGGTTGATAGATGACTGGTTGGCATTATTGGTGGGCTTTACACGACCAGATGCACGCTCAGTACTTGATTGGGTCTCTTTCAGGGTCAATGTAAACCTCCGACGATCATCCTCGATGGAATATACGGAAAGAGTAATGGGTTGCGATCGAATATATCCAAAGTCGGTTCGTTTTACGTGTTCATCGTCGATGAGGCGTTTCGGGGCGAATCCGGTAAGGCCTCCCAAGAACTCCACGAATAAACCGTCTGCGGTGATGTTCTTCACGAATCCAGTCACCTTGGCCCCTTCCTTCAGGTCTTCGAATTTGGCGGGCAAAGAGCCTTGCTGGTGGGCTTGTTTGAGGCTTGGCTTGTTGGTTACCTTGATAAGCCGATGAGCCTTGTGCATATCGAGAATCAGAAGGTCGTTAAGCTTTTGCCCAACTCTGATACGACCAAGGGCGGATCCATTTCTCGAGGCCTGACCATCGGCAACATGTTCAGCGTTAAGTCTAGCGACCAATCCAGAATCCTCAAGTCTCAAGAGCACATCTTCGCTGGATTTTTCAAAGACTGTACCCGAAACAACATGCCCGGGATGGATGTTTTCGAAAGCGGTTTTATAAGTCTCCGTGAAGGTCGAGGGGTCCTTGCAAGAAACAACCAACTTCCTCGATTCAGCGTCAACATTAAGTGCATGCACACTCACAACTTGCCCAATGGTGAAATGCTGGGCAGGATCCTTGATATATGCTTCACTCATTTCCGAGACAGGGAGGAAACCGCGAACTTCTCCGTAAAATTGAACAATAGCACCATGAGGCTGGAGGCTGATGATTGTTCCTGGAGATTGGTTTCCTGGCAAAATGTCGCTATAATCTTTCCAGATGGCCGATTCGCTGTTCAACAATGACTTTTTCAAGGTCAGTCGAAGTTGGCGTTTCTCCAAGTTGACCGAAAGGATCCGAGCAGAAACCTGACCCCCCTCACGGAATTTCTTTTCCGGGTGTTGTAATTTGGCATCCGACATATGCATGCCAGGAACAAGGCCAGAAATGCCGTCTGCAAGGGAAACAATCAGCCCGTTGATGCCCTCCGGTCCAATAAGGAGCTTGTCGATCTTTCCCTTTACTACGGCACCCACTGTGACGTCTTCAAGGCGGAGGAAAGGCTGGTCGATGACTTTCCTTTCGAAAGAGAGTAGATATAAATTATCCAGCGGGCTGAACCCGACGATTCTTGCCTCGTAAGTCGTATCGATCCTATAGGGGCCGTCCACGGGCGATATACTCTCCACTTTCCCATCGGAAAGTCTAGAAATGTGGACGAATCCTTGGTGGCTACCGTTGAACTGAACATATATTCCCAACCCCGGTTCTACCTTGGTGACTTTAGCTTCGGTGACGATAGCCGATATGAGAGGGGAATCCTCGGGTGCTGACTTTCGCTCGAGAACTGTAGGGGAGAATTTGACAACGTGGTCCAAAATAGAAAATCCAAGTTTCGCAGGCTCTGCCGTTGGGAATGTGCAGGTGAGTCTTCCCTTTATCTTGGCACCAACATGATACTTCGTTTCAAGGTCGTCTTTCCCAGTAGTCGATCCAGAATGGACCATGTCAACGACTGCGTCTAGCATTCCCATAATCTTGCCCGCCATACCAGTTGGCGACACTTCCGTCAGAAGAATCTCAGCCGCTGTTCCTGGAAGAAAGGAGTGGATAGTTGGTGCAGTAGTCAAATAATGGGATTTTTTGATAGAGCCGGCAATTGGGAGGTTTGCGGACAGCTTAATCACCGTACCGTTTGCGTTCTGTCCAGTGACAAAACACAAAAATACGGAACCCTCCTTGATATTCGACACATCAAGATCGTGAGGGATTTCTTTTGTCGACATGAACCCTTTGATTTGACTGTCCTCCAATCCTATATCCATGACCAAACCATGATCTTCCACACTCAATACCGATGCCTGAACGGTGGTGTTGACAACCAAATCAGATTTCGAAAGACCAGAATTCGCCTGTCGAGGATCCACGGAAAGCTCGATGTGTTTCTTGCCCTTCGTTTTGCCATTGCTCGCTTCGGTTTCGGTCGAAGTAACGGAGGCTCGAAGGTACTGGCCAAGTTTGAAGTACGACTTCAGGTCGAGGGCATCCTCGTCATCGGACTCGTCCTCATCGTTGTCGTTACCCTTCAGGAGATTCTCGATCTTTTGGCCAAGAGTGCTCGAAACTGCGGTCAACGGAATGTAGCCCGTTAAATTGTTTGGAAGCGACAGGCCAATATCGTGCGCATTGATGCTAGAGACTTGGCCAAGCACTTTGGAGCCTGGAACAATACGCTGTAAAAGTTAGATCCTGCGAAACAAGTCGGCATTCACAGCAGAATAAGGTAGATAGGTACCTTGTAGTTGAGACCCTCGATGCGAACGCCTTGTTTAGCGGATTCCTCCAAAGACTTCTGCTTCTTGGACTTTGCCTTCATTTTCTTGCTTTTGTTCTTGTTTAACTGCTTCGGAGCGCCGTCTTCCATCCCGTCCTCGCCCTCATCATCCCCGCCGGCCGGAACTCCCTTTTGTTCGAAGAGCACATCGCGAGTTGCTTGGATCTGGATTTGCTTATGCTCGAGCGGTGTTAGAGCACTGGCACCACCACGAGGGAATGCGGGTTCCTCCTCTCGCAAAACTGAAACTGCTGGAGCTTTCGAGGGCGCCTCTGACGAGTTCTTGGGCTTGTCCGCAGACTCCTTCGGCTTCTTCACGTTTTTCGCATCCTTGCTGCGTTCGCCATCGGCAACCTTGACTTTCTTTTTTGGATGGCGAGGGCCCTGCTCCTCAGAGGCATTGCCCTTCCGCTTGAAAGGAGCCATCTTCGCGGAGAAATAGCCAGAACAATTGAGTGTTTCTAGCTCTGATGTCTCTCCATCCAAACCTTTGAATGTTCCCAGGTGCGATCAGCAAAAAAATCAAAATTTCTGGATTAGGCAAAGCGCGGTTCGGGAAGCGCACGCCGACTGCCGAGCCCAGACACTCACCGCCTGCCTGTTTGGGCCTAGCGCGCGAGGCGATACTGCCGCCTCCGCACGGGCCACAAGCGCGTCACGGGCAGCGCCAAGAAGCGCCAAGACATTTATCGACACGCCTCGCGAGACGCATCGAGCATAGAAGTTTCGCGACGTGGAGAGCCGCATCAATTTCAACTTCAACCTCGACTCCAACTCCAATTCTCCCTCGCCTCACCCTCTCGTTCCTCCTGTACACGCCCATTTCAGATACGCCCCTAAATGCATTAGACCCGTCCTCCTAAATACACACTGTTTCGAGTTATGGACTCTGTTCCTTGTTCCTCCTCGTCTGTATATATGAACTCAGAACCCCCGCATGGCTCGCAAGATACCCTTCCCTCGTCCCCTCCCAGGTTTAATCCTCCCTCGATACCCTCCTCGCCTCCACGCACAAAAACAAGAAAGCCTCCTCCTGTAACCCCCAGGTCTTTTAGACGGTTCTTCACCCCGCGTTCTGCTCTTGGCGCTCTCTCAAGTGGTGGTAATGACCGCCGGACCCGCCATGTCTTGAAGGATATAAACTCCCCAGCATTGAACCGGCTGGGACCAGCCTTTGCGAAAATATCAGACAAACCTCGGAATGAGTCCCTAAAACCGCCAACACATGATGTTGTATCAACCCCACGCAAGAAGAGAAAACTCTCTTTCTCTTCGAGTCCGCCCCTCCAATCCTCCCCATTGAGGCGGGTCCGCATTGCACCAACTATTCACAACGATATCGACTCGAGCCCAAGCAGGCCCAAGGTGGATGATGTTGCTATCGAGCCGGATCGTCGATCGGATGCACCCAAAACCAAACCTGTAGTAGCACCGGTACCTTTACGCCGGTCTAATATTCTTCAGACAACCGGCCCATTATTCATGCGTAGCCTTTCTGATACGAGGTCGAGAAGACTGACACATCGAATCGACTACGGTACAGGTGTGTTACTGGATTATTAGATCTATTTTAGGCTATCATTCACTCCAACTAACTGGGTATCTTGGAACAGGCTGGCGGGATGAAGTATCCAGCTTTTATAGCTTGCCGGATGACCTCCACCAATGCTCGTACTCTGACCAGCGAGGGACCCGTCTTGCACTCCCATTTTGCACTGCTTCGTGTCATAGTACGTTTATTACTTGTCCCATCCTCTTATTCATATTTCATTCTAATTCTTTTCCAGCCAATTCCCTGGTGGCAATTGGAGATGAGGAAGGCGGAGTCAGATTATTAGACTCGGCAAAGGGCGTAAAGGATGGCTTCTCAAAAGCTTACCTCTCGTTCCAACCCCATACGAACTCTATTATGGATCTGGAATTTTCATCAGAT
This sequence comes from Onygenales sp. PD_10, assembly GCA_032988465.1. NCBI lineage: Eukaryota > Fungi > Ascomycota > Eurotiomycetes > Onygenales > Onygenales sp. PD_10. The sequence continues at coordinate 123,077 of JANTQH010000033.1, read as the reverse complement.
GACAGACTGTTGGCAACCGCATCGGGAGATCAATCCTCACGAATAATTGATATGCCCACCCAGACCGCGATCTACTGCCTATCGAAACATGTTTCTTCTGTCAAGCGTGTGCAGTTTCAACCTAGTACTAATGATAATGTAGTGGCCACATGCAGCCGTGATGGCAGCGTGAATATCTGGGATCTCCGCTACAAATCCTACGAGAGGCCAGCAATGCAGCTGCGATGCTCTCTTGCCTCAGAATCAGATGATACAGCAAGAGTATCCTCCATAAAAATGAAATACCCCCAGGTATCCAACAGCATCTGGCCCGCACATTCGGAGAAGCCTCGAACCAAAAACGGCACCGAGGCTGAAGCCCTCGCCCGCCGTGACGACATCTCAGTAACCTCCGTCGCCTTCCTTAACCCCGGCCGCGAAAACCTCTTCGTCACAAGCAGCGAATCAAATGCCTGCGTAAGACTATGGGACCTCCGGACCACCTACTCCCTCCGCCGCAAAACTCCTGTCCCTCTCGCCATCACCCGCCAGCCAGACAGCCACGAAAAATACCGCCAATTCGGCCTGACATCAATGGCTTTCAGCGGCGACGGAAGCAGACTGTATACCCTCTGCCGCGACGGCAGCGTGTACGCCTACTCCACCTCCCACTTAACCCTAGGCAGCTGCCCCGAAATGGCCCCTTCAAATCCCAGTTTCAAACGCTTCCCCAACGAAGAAGCCAAAACGGGTCTCGGCCCACTTTACGGCTTCCGCCACCCACGTCTCCAAGTAGCAACATTCTTCGTCAAACTCGGCGTCCGCCGTGCAGCAGATGACAAGAGCGAACTGCTAGCCGTCGGCAGCAGCGATAACTGCGCCATCCTCTTCCCTACCGACGAGCGATACCTAACCCGCAACAGTAACAGCAACAGCAACAACCTCACCAATCCCAATCCCTCACGAACCCCACCCCGCCGCCCGGGCCTGCGCAGGGCCCAGTCTTCCGGCGTTGGCATCGCTGGCCGCCTTGAAGACACGATCCCCATCTACCAGCACGGGGCGGCGTTGGTAGAGGGCCATAAGAAGGAGGTGTCTGGTGTTTCGTGGACGAATGGGGGTGAGCTTGTCACCGTTAGTGATGATTTGCATGCGAGATGTTGGCGGGAGGGCGAGCGGGGGAGGGATTTGAGGGTTGGTGGGGATGGGGAAGGGAGGAGGTGGCATTGCGGATGGGCGGATTTGAAGGATTCAGGGGATGATGAGGAGTGAGTCTGGTGAGAAGAATTTGTTTGTGTTTGTGTGGGGTTAATAAGCAGGTTGGAGTTATGATTTTTCTTTCTCTTTTTTATAGGTGTATTGGAGTGGAATTTTGGCAAGGAGTTCTCAGGTGGTGGAGTTAAATTTTTTGGTCCCTTGATCTTTTCGGAATAGATGAAGGATGATAGAGAGCATGCATGCATCATTATTAAATGCCAGGCAGCTTATAAAGATGAATTATCCCACTATTACCGGGCAGAATAGATGACCACCTAGAAATGTGTCAACTTGGCCTAATATATAATAGATGGACACCCCTATTCACAAGCGTGAAAAAAGTATTACGTCGAAAAAAGAAACATTTCCAGCAATTATATGATAAATTATCTCTTTCTTTCAAAAAAGTCTGAACTTTTCCTTTTCTCTTATTCCCCATAACATCAACAAAAAGAAAGAAAGAAAGAAATCATATCAGGACCCATCAAACATATACGTGGTATCAACCCTGCCCCTCCCCCACACACACCAACAAAAGGGGGGTCGGATTATGTATTCAAATCAAAAGTTTCCCTCTAATGTCCGTGTCCATCATCCTCAGCCCTCTGCTCAGGATCCAGCTTGATCAACGTATCAATCCGCATGATCGCAATACAAGCCTCGACCGCACTCTTCAGCTGCTTCACCTTACTCATGCTAGGCTCTAGCACGCCGTTCTTGACGGAATCGACAACCCTGCCCTTCATCAGGTCCAGGCCGTAGTTCTTGTACATCTTCTTCTTGGCGATGGCTTTCTCTTCCTCGTTGGCGTCACCTTCTTGGACACGCTGGGAGAGGGCGTGGCGGACGCGGAGCTGGGCAACGAGCTCAGAGGAGTCCTTGGCGGCGTTGACGGCGAGGGTTTTGGGGATTACGAGGAGGGATTGAGCAAATTCGCCTATCGCAAGTTGTTCTCGGGAGCCCTGGGGGTGTGGAGTTAGTATAGAGGGGCTTCGTCGGTAGGGTCACCGAGTCGGGGTCAACTTACTACTGTGACAGCAAATTCCTCGAGGTAGATGTGCAGTGCAGTTTCGACAGCACCGCCACCGGGAACAATGCTTCCACTTTCTAGAGTCCGCTTGACAGCGCACAGGGAGTCGTGGACGGAGCGCTCCATTTCATCGAGCTGGAAATCGTTTGATCCACGAAGGATGATCGAAGCAGCAGTGTGGACCTTGGTTCCCTTGATCAGGATACACTCGTCATCGGATATCCGCTCCTGCACCACCTCCTCTGCGTGACCCAAGCTAGAGGCCTCGAATTTCTCATCACCATTAAGATCGGACAGGGTGCTGACTAGCGTAGCACCCGTAGCCTTCGCGATACGTCTAAGATCTTCTTTCTTGCACCGTCTAACAGCTATGGCGCCCTTCTCCACGAACATCTTCAGGCAAAGGTCGTCGATACCCTTGGTGGTAAGGATGACGTTGGCACCGGCCTTGAGGATCATCTCAATTCTCTCGAGAACAATCGTAGACTCCCGCTCACGGATCTTCTCCAGTTGTTGTGGGTCATCAATTGTGACATGCACACCAAGCTTCATTCTCTCCTTTTGAAGGTTCATATCGAGACAGGCGATCTTTGCATCGGTGATCCGAGTTTCCATAGCCTGTGACGCAACTGTGCAGTTAAGTGCATAGCCCTTCACAAGCATGGACTCTGTGGCGCTCTTTCCGTGAGCTTTAAGCAAGTTCACCGCCTTCACGGGATATTTAACCTCATTTTTTTGCGTCGTGGTTTTCACTGATTGCATGGCGTCAACCACCATGTTGGCGAAAAAGTCGCTATCAGAGCCTATGATCTTGCTAGACATCGAAGTCTTTGCAATGTTTACCAAACTGTCCCGTCCAAGATGTTCTACCTTCGTGCTGATGTTTTCGTTCATATATTTTACAGCCTCGCGGAGAGCCAACCGATATCCGGTAATGATAGTAGTGGGGTGTATTCGGTTCTTCATCAGCTCGTTCGCTCGTCGCAGAAGTTCGGATGCAATCAGGACAACGGATGTGGTTCCATCACCGACCTATTCAAGTCAGCTTGCGGGTAAGTATGGTAAAAGAGGGGTAAACTTTACCTCCTTATCCTGTTGTTGTGCCAGGTCCACCAGGATCTTCCCCGCGGGGTGTTCGATATCGAGCAAGCTCAGAATGGTGGCTCCATCGTTGGTAACAGTAACATCCTACAATCTCCCCGTCAATATGGATATGATGAATATAATAACAAACAGCCAGTATTACTTACTCCGATGTCATCCACCATCATCTTATCAAGACCGGAGGGGCCAAAGGAGCTCTTCACCACATTGGCAATGGCTTGGGTAGCCAGCACTATCCAGCAGCCGGTTATTAATCTGACAGAGGGGCCGATCTGAGCGTCACATACCATTCTGGTCCCGAATATCAGAGCCGCTGATTTTCTGTCCTCCAAGAACTGTGGGACGCCATTAGCTACCAAGACCAACCGACGAGCGAGGAAGAAGCTCACAGAGAGTGCCCGCATTGCGAGGCGCCTCGAAAATTCCCGCCATAGTAAATCAACGAGTCGCGGAGGTGGTGGTGGGTGGTGGTAGAAGCTCGCTGGTGATGTTGCTGCCAGAGAGTTTGGGACTTTTTGATGCAAGCGTGGGTGAGGTTGGCGATTCTGCCGCGCCAAGGCGGTGAGGCTTTTTTTAAGCCGCCATCCCACCTCCAAGTCCGCGATATTTAGATGACTCCTCGTCAACCCCAGCTTCAATTCCCATAATCCCACCCTCGATCCGTCTCGACGCGATATCCTGCCATCTGGACATGTCCGCGCAACAAGCCCCAGACCTCGTCGACGCTCCAGCAGCTTCCACCCCCGCTGGAACCCAAGCCCTTCCTGATCGCACGATGGACCCCGCAGCTGGAGGGGAAGCCCCCCCAGCCGGCGAGCTGTCCAAAAACGCCGCCAAAAAGGCTGCCAAACAAGCGAAACAGGCTGCTGAGAAGGCCGAAAAGGCTGCGAATAAGGGTATCGGCAAAGCGGAGTCTAAAAAACCAGCTACAAAAGCTCCCAAGAAGAAGATCGACGGTGCCGCGCTGATAGGTATCGATGTCGCAAAGGAGGACGATTTCTCGGGCTGGTACCAGCAGGTCCTATTGAAGGGAGAGATGTTGGACTATTATGACGTGTCGGGCTGCTTTATTCTCAAGGTACCTCGCACCAAGACCGGCACCCTTTTTTGACCTAATATCTAACTAAATATGCCTCTTTTTAGCCTCACTCGTTTTTCATTTGGGAAACGATCCAGGAATGGTTTAATGCTAAGATTAAGAAGATGGGCGTTAAGAACTGCTCGTTTCCCCTATTCGTCTCTGAGGATGTTTTGAAGAAGGAGAAAGATCATATTGAAGGCTTCGCTGCCGAAGTCGCCTGGGTCACGCATGCGTAAGATCTTTAACCCAATTTATTTTGGTTGATGATGTACATGCTAACATCTACGAAAGAGGAAACTCTCCATTGGAGAGAAAGATTGCCATTCGTCCCACTTCGGAAACCGTCATGTACCCATACTATGCGAAATGGATCCGAAGCCACCGAGACCTCCCCCTCCGTCTTAACCAATGGAACTCCGTCGTCAGATGGGAGTTCAAGAACCCCCAGCCATTCCTCCGCACTCGTGAATTCCTTTGGCAAGAAGGCCATACCGCACATTTGACGGAGGATGCTGCCCGTGAAGAGGTGCTCGAGATCCTCCAGCACTACGCACATGTTTACGAACAACTCCTTGCAATTCCTGTCATCAAGGGCCAGAAGACCGAAAAGGAGAAGTTTGCCGGTGGCCTCTACACTACTACTGTCGAGGGCTACATTCCAGCCACGGGTCGTGGTATCCAGGGAGGAACTTCTCATGGCCTGGGTCAGAACTTCAGCAAGATGTTTGGCATTACCGTCGAGGATCCATCAGCGAAGCCCGAGGAGAAGAAACCCGCCCTCCACGTCTGGCAAAACTCGTGGGGTCTTTCCACCCGTGTCATCGGTATCATGGTTATGGTACACGGTGATAATCGCGGACTGGTCCTTCCCCCACGCGTTGCAGATGTTCAGACTGTGATCGTGCCGGTCGGCATCACTGCCAGAACCACCGATGAAGAGAGAGCCACGCTATATGCTGAGATCGATGCGCTTGCCACTGTCATTGAAGCTGCTGGTGTTAGAGTTGAGGTCGACAAACGGGAGTACTCCCCAGGCTGGAAATTCAACGACTGGGAGCTCCGTGGTATCCCACTGCGGCTTGAATTTGGTCCTGGCGAGTCCAAGGGCCACTTTGTCACCACTTCCCGCCGTGATATCCCGGGTAAAGATGGCAAATCCACCATTGCCATCCCTGATCTAGGCACTGCTGTCCCAGCCCTCCTTGAGACTATCCAGGCCGATCTTTACAAGCGAGCTGAGGAATCCTTCCAGTCGCATATCAAGCAAATCACCAACTGGGATGACTTCACCCCTGCCCTCAATGAAAAGAACCTCTGCATGATACCCCACTGCTTGACGGAACAGTGCGAGGATGAGATCAAGGATATGAGTGCCCGCAAGGTGGAGGAGGAGACCGGCGAGGCTCAGGACGCGAGAGCGCCAAGCATGGGTGCGAAAAGCTTGTGTATCCCCTTCGAGCAGCCTGAAGGTATCGAGAAGGGAGTCACGAAGTGCGCAAATCCCAACTGCAAGAACTTCGCTGAACAGTGGTGTTTGTTCGGACGTAAGTAGCATATTTCCCCTTTGTTATTGGCCGTTATATTCTCGGGATTCTAATCCATGTCGCATATAGGTTCGTACTAAACGTGACTGCATATTTATGGATACCGTCGCCTGTATGGTTGCCTGAGACTTCTTTCATCCACCATAAATTCGGCCTAGCACAGTAGAGTTTCAAGGTCGGGTCCTGCACCCGTCTTGCCACCCGAATTGAAGACTCTAATCCTGGGCTTCCCCCATCTTACGAAGACACACATTTCTTAGGATCATTATGCTACATCTGATTTTAACTTAACGGCTTCCCTTATCCTTCCTATCCCTAACCCAACCCTCCACCGGATTTCCGAATCTCTCTCGTAACGTTTTTTATAAAAAGATATTTTTTAGGAAAAAAGATGAATGAATGTTAAATACAGTAAATGCTCCTTTCCATGCCACTGCCATGTATATTTATGTTTGTCGGTGTCATCCTCACTGTCATTTTGGTTGAGCATTCTTGATATGCTCCTGATTTATTTTTACCAGCCAGAAATATATATTCCACGACAAGTTGATCCTATGGCACATTTTAAAAGTGTAACACAGATAAAAATTTACAAACATCGCCAACATCCTCATAAATAACTACCACCAATATCAATAGGAGAATCTCAACCCAACCCTCCTTCACAAATTCTCCCGTCCCCATCAACCACGCCCCCCTTTTCACGCCCGAAATTTCAACCCAACCAAATCAACACCATCAAAATCCCTCTATCACTAGCGTCCTTACATAATAGCATGGTGTCGTGGTGTAGTTGGTTATCACATGAGTCTAACACACTCAGGGTCTCCAGTTCGAGCCTGGACGACATCATTTGATTATTTTTTTTGCCGTTTTTTACTTACCTACCCCCGTTTGAGTCCCTCCATTGAATGAAACTGGGTGAGGGAGAGGGGCAAATGTATTTTTCTTTTCTTTTTATTTTTTTCCTCCATCTGATGGGATGCTGGCTGCTGCAGGAATATATTTTTTGTTCCCCACTAACCAGTGATATAAAATGCGTTTCGTGAGGATAACAGAGCTTGTTCCTTATTTGTTGGTCATGGCTATAATATAGCAATGGAAAATACAAAATAAAAAATATCAAGATAGTCATGTACCAACAATAATTAAATAGAATGGCCTATAACTCTGGTATGATCGTTCATGATCGCCGCCTTATTATAGATCTGGAAACAAAGAGCTCACACTAGGAAAATCCAGCCACACAAGGATGAGCAAGGTTCCGGTTACACACATGTCTGCGTTAAGGCAGTCGGACATTATATATATACCGACGCCAGATCAATCATGCATATTGTAAACGAGAAAGGATTCGGCTGGCGGTGTAAGGAGAAGCAGGGGGATGGAGGAAATAGGCTCATTATCGAGAGTAAGGTAAGTAACTGCAGTGACACTCTATTCCCTGCGTAGGTCTATGTATTCAAAAGGTAATATAGTAATAAGACAGGAATAGAAGGAATCGAGGAGACAAAAATAACCCAAATCAAAAAAAAAAAAGGAGAAAGAGAGAGAGAGAAAGGAGCCAGGCGAATATAAAATAGGAAAGTAAAGGGAATTTGCTCACTGAGGCCTCTTGAATCCAAGTGAAGCAATCCCAGAACAAACAGAAAAGAGTCATATAATGGAAACTCCAGACCCAAAAAACGGTCGAACGCCGGTGAGAAACCGGCAACGCCGTCTTCGCCAGTATGCCGGTTAAAAAAAGGAGAGGTATTTCCGAAAGCAAGTCCAAGGAGCTCGCGCGAATTGGTGTTATCTTTATAAATGTTGTGCGCCACTGATCCTTGCCATGTGTATGCAGAATATATGCACGTAATTTGACTACACCGAAAAAAAAAAACAAAAAAACAAAAAGAACAAAAAAGAACCTCAAGCAATAAGCAATAGTTCGGTATAGGACACAAAGAAATTGGATATAGTAATATGCGACTGGGGTGAGTTGTATTATGTATACGATGGAAAGAGAGGCAATGGACGGGTTGGTCTGGTATAAACCGGAGGAAATATTTCCATGTCCCTACCAAGAGAGCGGTGAAACGGAGAAACACTCTTAAATCGCCGCGGTGTGACAAATGGAGACAATATGCTTGGTATATATATATCATATAGAAAGGCAAGGAAATTCAGAGATGGGAGCTGCAGGCGTTGCGAAGAGATCGGAGGCGAAAAGGAACGTGGTCGCTATTGATTTAGCGGGGTATATACGGGATAATGATCGGATTAGGATTAAACAGTATGGAAAGCTCGTCGCCGGAGTAATCACGGAATTCGTACGGGCTAGGAAAAGGATAATGAGAGGAATTCATAGGCGTGAGGATTTAATCATGGTAGAAAGCGTCCGGAGTCAAATAGATCCTTGTGTAGACTGCTCCTGCGAAGAGGTATTCGGTTCCTGCCAACAGGTACAGGGGATGCATTAAGTCGCTTGGTCGGTACGGATTGGGTAGTTTGTTGCGACGAGACGGAGTTGATGCTTTTCGACTCTGACGGGGTACGTGAACGTGTAGTCGTCGTGGGCGCGGAATTATTCCCTTCATCATTGACATGATCAAATTGAAGTGTGGGAGGTTCTTTCTGGGAGGTAGTATTCCTTCGAGAGCTGGATCTTTGTCTCGTGTCCGATTTGGGGTCTTTGCGAGAATGTCCCGATAGTTTCAAGGAACAGGAAGTCGTCGGTCTGGGAGGAGCGCCCTTCGAACCTAGACTATGGGAAGATTTTGGGCGGACGTCGGGAATTAATTTATAGGAGTATTTGACTGGTGGTACCTCTCCGGACGTCCCCAGATTAACCTTCTTAGCCTCTTCTCTTAATGGCAACGGAAGCTCAGGGGCGTCTGGAGCGCATGACGGCACGGGCTGTGTATAGGTATGCCTTCTCTTCCGTTCTTGGGGGCTAGGCTCTGTTGCCATCGCCTCCATACCCTTAATAGCGGGAAACGACATTTCTTTCCCTGGTGTATAAGAATTTCGTCTTTTCCTCTTGAACGAGGGCTTCCGAGTGAACTTTAGCGCCTGTAAATCCTTACCTGAAAGGCTCTTTATAGAAGACTTCTTCCTCATATGTCCGCGAAACTCCTCGGTACGTTCCGAAGTGACTGGAAGAGGACTGGGATTGGGGGAAGGCATCGTTTCAATATCGGAAGCAACCTGTCGAAAAGCGTCGTGAGAATTGATTTCGCGGACGATAGCATCCTGCAACGTTTCGAAGGTGGGATTTGGGCTCGCCGCCTGTGAGGATATATACGCTTGCTTAAACATGCTCATAATTTCGTCAACGTTGTAGCTTGGGGTCCGCGGGGATATCGCAGACGGGGTTGCGACTGGAAGTGGACTGTTTACGATTTCTGCAATGCTTGCATTCGGTTCCCGTCTTGGTGTCCGCACTGGAACATCAAGGGTTTGGTTTTTTACTTTCACGAAGCTTTTGTTGGGAGCGGCTAGTTTGGTGTTGATAGAAAGGTCGCGAACGTTTTTTCTTGCGCACAGCCGCGCAGAGGCGGGAGATAATAGTTGGTTAGATCCATCCTCGACGGCGGGGATTTTAGCAGTAGGAGCTTTGTTTTGAGAAGTCGGTTTTGGTTTAATATCCTGCGGAGTCAACGAATTGACAGGTTCTGGCTCCGCTCTTGGAAGTTTTCTCGCCTCCCGCATCGGAGGAGAGGTTGTGGGAGGAGAGGGATAGGCGGGATGTTTCGAAGCTTCAATTGGAGGCCGTGGTACGTGCTTTGGAGTACTAGTTTCTGGTCCACCCGCAGACAATGTGGGAGCAGAATTTCTTAACCGCAAAGCAATATATTGCCTGACTCCTATCCGACGTGATGGACTGCTCTGGGTAGCTTCCGGCCTAAGGGACGGGGGATGATGACTGCGGAGATCCTGGTCTGAAGAAATAACTCTCAATGCAGCTTTCTCGGTGTCCGACGGTGTCGTACGCCCCGTCCCATTTGATTTTGAAAATAGTCGTGGCCTGCCTTCTCGGTAGTAGGAAAGGGACGACACTGATCTGCCATTATTCAGGCCCGACTGTGATGTGGCTTCAGTGCCCGCGAGAGCCGCATGTACCCTTCCACCACCAAGCAATATATTGCGGTCTGCGACATCTTCCTGATATACTGCGGATATAACACTAGCGTATCGTGGGCCTCCCTTATCAGACCGTTTGCTCTGAATGTTGCGATCGGCAATTTCCTCATTGTACATGGCGGGGGGAGATATAGGCGTGGGAGCGCGGGCGCGTTGGGAGGGAAAGGTGGCTTCTATCACGTCAACGTGGCGGCGGTTGCGGAAGGGCGAGGGCTTCGAGTCGGGACTACTGTTGAACTGCTGGTACTGCGCGGGAGGAGAGGAGCGGGCGCGGAACTGGTCATGTAGGTCTTCGAATTGCCTCTCAATGCCTAGGAAGGTCTGGTTTTGCATTTGCGGTAGGCGAGGGAGGTTTGCGTCGGGCGATGCACTGGGTAAATCACGACATGGTGAAATCTCGTAGCTCGACGGGCCACCGGAGTTGTTCTCAGTCGGTTCAGGGCTCGTCGATTGGAATAGTGTTCTCTCAACATTGAACAGCTTTCTCAGGCCCGCCATTTTCTCTCAATTGAGGGCGGAAGATGCGATATGTATTCAATGGCACCAACCAAAGGGGGATATCGCCAACGAGTTCATTATCTGGCCGTTCAAGGGGGGGGTTAAGAGGTGCACAAGGTAAATGTATTGCGATTGGAGAGAGACCTGCTGCACGCCGGAATGCAATGATTGGCCGTGAAAGCTAGGTTGACCTCTGTTGTTCTTGAAAAATTATCCTGAAAACTGGAAAATCGAAGCAAAGAATTGCCAGGGAAAAAAATCGAAAAGATTAGGGAATAAAGACCAGAAAAAGAAAATACGAAAGTAAAAATTAACTTAAGAATTAAGAAGAAAAAAACAATAATAATGACTGACCGCGAAACGAGCGTACGAAAACAAAAAAGAAAGGGACTGGTTTCAACTTTCAGGGAACAGCCAAACCTTGGAACTTCATTCTGGCAATGCAGGCATCACGAATTCCAGCAGAGGATTGGCGGCAGGAAAAGAAGCCTGGCTCGAGCTCTTGGAGAGAAGCCCCGATTTTGGGCGCGTTGAACTCCAGCCAGGTTGGTGATAGGCGGCCGCAAGGGCCGCCAAGATTGGGATGGGCCTGGTCCGAAGCCAATCTTCAATTGGCCTGCCGGAACGAGGCTGGTTCAAGGGGCTGTCTGCTGGCGGGGGGGCCAGGACGCGCCTTGGGAGGATCTTCTCAATCGCCATTCTAACCAGTGTGCTGGGCCGTCTAGAGTTTTCTGCGTGAAGAGGCTCCACCACGAGCGTGACGGGGTGTGATCCAGCGGCGAAGACCAGGAACGGGCCAGCAACGGCGCCAACGGCGGTGTCCACAGCAGGGGAAGCCGGAAATTGAGTCGGACTGGAGTCTGGAGATGCAAGGTTGAGGAGGAGTGAAGGCGGCGAGGGGCGGCAGAATACGGCTTAGTCAGCTCATTGCTCCCACACGGCTGCCCCTGAATTCCATACCGAGGAATAGGGCTGGTGGCGTTTCCCCCGCATACTCAAGAGAGTGACATGCGGTTACATACTTCTCTGCTCCAGGCTTCCCAGAGTTACCAATTGATCCCATTGGTGGTCGTTCGGATATTAAACGGGTACATGTACTGGAATGCTTCCCTATATGCCGGCATTGATATTTCTGCCGAGGTGACACGATATGCTGAGTCCAGAAGCGGGTACACTATGCTCCTGTAGGTGGCTTTGATGGGAAAACCTAGGGTCGAAAGGACGAAAGGACGAAAGGGACATGGAGAAAGAAACAGTAAAAAACACTCCAGAAAATCATTACTAAGTTCAGCTTTCCAGACCTTCAAGCATCAGATAAACCCAGAGAACAAAAGCCACGGCCGGCTGCCTCTCAATAAGTTGGAGACCATGGAAACCAAAAGCCGATATTCAAAGTCGTCTATCTCATCGTATCGTAAGTGGCCACAAAAATTAAACCCCCAGCACAAATACGATGATATTCAAATACAAAAATCCATCCTCTCTCCCCCCCAAAAATCGCCTATCCCCAATCTACTCAACCTCAACAACCTCAAACTCAGCATCAATATCGCTCCCAACACCATCCCCATCTGCCTTAGTAGCCTTCTCATTCCTCCCCGCAGACCTTGGAATAAAAGCCTTCGACCCCGGTCCAAAAAGCGCCCGATTGACTCGCAACTGCGGCCCATCCACCGCCATGCTACCACGTGGAGCGTAAGGCTCTGTGTCTGTGATGGTGATTTTCGGAATGCGGTATTGCATCCATGTGTTCTGGGGGGTTTCAGTCCTCATGCCTGGGTAGCGGGTGTAGCCGGTTGAATAGGAGGAGGTGTTTCTGTTCGTGGGGATGAGGGACGGGTCGAATGGTTGAAGCATTTGGCTGCTGGGCGCGGACCACAGACCCCAGTTGGCGTCGTAGAGGGAGTCAGTGTCCATGGGATAAACTGAGGACAAGGGAGGTCCAAGCTGGCTAGATGTGGTGTGAGTGTATTCGGGGAACATGGATTGGATGGGTCCATTTGTGTTGGGGAGTGGTGGGTTATTATCGACTGAGTTGGTATACGGCATTTCTTGCTTCAAATTCGCGGGGGGACAATTGTCCAACGGCATCATTTCGTTTTTGAAAATGTCTGCCCCTGTCATTTCGGTATCATATCTTGGGAACGGACATTTTTCAACCTTGTGGGGTATGAAACCAATGGTCCTATCCGCATCTCCAGCCTCCTGGCCCCCGATTACCCCTGTAGCTGAAGACTTCCTAACGTGATCCTGCTTTCGTTTCTTCTTGTCGAATGTATTGCGATGGGTTGCCTTGCGCTTTTTCAGAGCTAGAGGAATATCGTCATCGTCCGAATCTCCATAGTCGGCATCATAGGCACTACCGCCCCCATCACGCGCCGCCACTACTTGACCATAGACCATGCTATCAGGCATATTCCCCATTTTTATATCCATCATCGTCCCATGATCCGGCAAATATGTAGCAAACTGCATTGCTTCTTCCTGCTTAACCACCCCTTTCGCTTTGGATTGGCGGCGTTTGCGTTTCTGACTCCTCTTTCCTCCGATAATAGGGGAGACACCAATGTTTTCAGGGGACGCGGACGAGCTTGTTCCAGTGGAAGTATACGTTCCGTTTTCAATTGCCTTCTTGAGACGCGAGAAGCGCATGCGAGCAGCAGGGGGGTTCAAACTTGTCACCTCACCCACTGCGTTGAAATCGATCTGTCACGCACATTTCGTGATTAACAATTGGTCTGACGCGAGAAAAAGACATAGTCATGGGGGGTAAATCAGAGTTGGATGCACATGTTATGGATAATACGGCCGAGAGAACAGCCAAGGAGAGGAAGCGGACTCACAGTCTTGTAGTCTGACTTTTGGAGGCAGATATACAAGAACCAAAGGTTCACGTCGGGCTGGGTTTTGGAAGGCATACCTGAACGGGGTCTCCCTTTTGATCGGAGAGGGATAGCTGAAGGGCCTTTTAAAGAGTAATAGATTTCTAAGCCCCTTTTGGGCCTGTGGCCAGATCAATATAGGGATTCTCACCAGTGGCCAGCAGACTTGGGACACTTGCAGTAGGGCACACAATGAAAGAAAGAAAGTAAAAGAAAAGAAAATCAAGATAGAACTGTAGAGAATGAGGGAACAACCGCAAGAAGAGAATGGCGGCAAGATAACAGCATCATCATCATCTGGAGCAGGAGGGCAAAGTGATAGTCAGAGGTACAGACATCACAAGTACAGGATGAAGATTGTGCAATCCAATACTAGTGTTTTAAGACAATGTTCTTGCACTCAAGCTGCAGTCAGCCTCTCTACCTGTATACACCCGCGTGCATTATGGACGGGCTGTGACCGTGGATGATAAAGAAATCCTTTGGTTCATAGAATAGGAAAAAGTGACAAGTTAGGAATTGAACAATGGACATAGATTGGCGTTGGCCGGAAAGAAGCCTAACATGGATTTATTTTTCTGGAAAGCTCATCGAAGGACTTATCCAGCAATTATCTGAACTCATCATAAAGTCATTGCAAACTGATTTTAGGTCTGCATTTCAACATCTTCCATAACTGGCGGAGCTGCCTTGCCTGCGTGCCTAGCAAAACGTTCCGCGGATTCTCTGACGGCGTCCATGAGGACCGCCTGTGCCCCTCGCGCTGCGTCAACTGCTCCATCTATCAACGCTTCATGGCTTAGGGATATGTTCTGGTTTTCGGAGGATAAATTCGAAGTGTCGCCCTTGAGCCACAATTCCGTAATTTCGTCGCGTGATGGCATATATCCCACAACGCAAGCCGACACAATCCCTCGGTGTTCAGAAGGGTCCGGATCCAGCACTAATGATTGCCCTTGGCCTTTTTGACTCTTTTCGGCTTGCTTCCCCTCTGGACCTTCACTCTTCGTGTTCTCCACGAAAGCAGCGACTCCGCCGGTAATAAGATCCAAACAGTCGATTCGGGCGTCAGCAATAGCAGCTGATGCAACTGTTATACAACCCGCGAGAACATTCATCAATCCCCATCCGTCTATACCCCCCAGTGGGCCAGAAGATAGGACGTCACCCCACCACCGATCATCTTCGCCTTCTAGTATTGTCACTGTAATATCAAGTCCACTCTTTGGCCATCTCTCCCCTATTATAACTCCGCGAAGGGCGGTTTCTAGGTGCACACCAAGATCCCTCTCGCTGACATCTCGGATATAGCCTCTTCTCCGCCGCGAAGCAAACGGAGCGAATTTGACGTGTGTAGAGAGTAGAAGGTTAGGAGAAAACGGAGCGGAGCGCGGAAGGGGCTTCGGGCCATGAACGGAGCACGTAAGTTTTATGGATGAGGAGGGAGGAATGAGGGTTTTCGATTTTGATCGGGGGAGGATTGCGGAGGGTTGGAATTCGAGATATGCCGATCCAGAAGCGGACGGAATGAGGCCGGTTTTTAGGACTATTGAGGTACTTAGTACAGCTTGCAGAAAAGTACGTATTTGTGAGGAAGACTTACATATTTTCCTCAGCTCATCTGGCTTTCTGGTGCGGATGGGACGTTCAAGCGCAGGGGTTCGCTGTCCCTCGGCGGAGAGTAGCGACGAAGCGAACACGGGCGGTCGCGTGCCCCCGGGCGGCCCGTTAATACGTCTCTTGTCAGCCATTGCAATGCTCCAGCTTAGAAGACGATACGGGGACAAGACTGCGGTGTATCTCAGCGCAATGGACAAGCTATCGAGCTTCTCTCGAAATCGCAACCTTGGGTTGGTAAATATCAATTCGCCATGTTTGCTCTGTTTGCTTCTTGGGCGGAACATTATTTTACCGAGACCGAGTTCCCACTGTGTAAAATCTTCAACCTCAACTCGCTTTCTTTTTCTTTTCTTCTCCCGCACACAACATCAATCCAACAATCCAATATCACTACCAGCTATTTCATGCTCGATTGAGCTGAAGTGGCTGGACATCGAGCTGTGTAGTATCCCTGCACAGCTCGTCTATCATGAATTGTAAGTTGACTCCCCATCTCCTGTCCCAATCCCCTCCCTCCCCCTATGTGAGGAAAACCTACCAAAAATCTGTTCCTGGATATTCCTCCATGATCCACTGAACAAACATGCATCACCATCTGATCCTTCCTGCTACCCATCCTGTTGTTTTGATATCTTTTATTGTATCATCAGCTAACAGCGTGCAGTAACAGACAATTTTCAAATACTTCACACACACATGATGGTTGACAGAAATACAAACCGGAAAGCCACCGAGCATTAGGTACGACCATCCTCTATTTCTTCCTTCCCTGCCATTTTTATGATGAGAAACCTTTTTCAGTTCTGCTTCTGCAAAATCATTGAAGATACACATTTTACCAAAATAACGATCCTGATAAACATATACAACACTTCCATATTCAATAATCCATCACCTTTTATGCTCCTAGCTAACCAGTGCCGGATGTTGAATAGTTCTCCTTGCCTTTTCCCCGTATAAATACTAACACAGCGTTCCGTCCTCACCTTGCACAATTTACCAATGTCAGTATTTACCCACACTCGCTAAAACCCCTCCCAAAGACCTCCAGTCAACTATCTTCATGATGACAACAAGTCAATCCATTCCACGAGTCTCCTCACGGAGCGCCCTTCCAAAACGGGTTTCTACCTTCCCACTCTCCCTGATACCGGACTCTTTCGTGGGACCTTGAATAGACCATTTGGTCGATTCGAGTCGCTTGGCGAAAGGGGAGGATAGGTTGTGGAGAACCTGGTGTATCGAAGAAATTTGCGGAGCAATCCGCGCTCGTTTTTTCACCTGTCCCGCCATTTCTTGATTCGATGTCTCGTCTTGGGGCGTTGTTTTGGGGGATCGGTGTGGATGGGGGAGGGGATGATTACATGGCTTTGCTGAATAAAAAATTAATAATTATGCCCTTGCCCCAACCCTATTATGCCTGGCATGGCCGTATCTGCAAGGGGCCTATTCGAGTTCGCCTGCTTTTCATACGGACTGGTAAGCTAACTTTGATTAGATCTTCGTAAATATAGGCATCGCCTCCACCAATATATATAGTTGAAAATAATAGAATTCTTATATTAATAAACATCTGCTCTTTCTATCTTCTACCTAATTTTGTGCTGTCTCGTGAGTTGTTCCGCTCAATGTCCGTTATTCGAGCCTACCATCAATGCCAGGAAACAAGGGGTAAAACTGGTCGTCTTCCCTCCTTAACATTTAAGCTGCCGCAAGCCCCCCAACGAGACCAACTCTGATGCCTGCATCATCCGCCTGTTAATCCCATCAAGCTTCTTCAAGAGCCTTGCAGCGTGCCCCTGAGTTTCATACCAACTAGACATTGGCAGACCGTTGCGGTCAACGCAACCCTTACATGAAGCACCCACAACCAAAAAAAGACCTCTTTATATAAACCACCATCCCTCCCCCCATCCATCGTGAATCATGTTTGCGTAACGCATTCATTATTTTATATCCTATATATTTTTTTTTCTATATACATCTGGGCTGGTAGTAATTATATGCATGGTAAAAAAACATATGAAATACCCGCCAAAAAACCCACACTGCCAAAGTAAAACTCCCACCACTTTCCGAATTTTTCCTTCATTTATTTCCATCTTTCGGTTTCTTTTCTCTCTGCTCTTCCTTGCATATAGGAAGCATCGAATTGTTGCAGGAGGAAGGTGAAATATGGGAATTCTGCGGAACGAAAATCAGGCTGAAGGCATGATGGGTTCCCGACATAACTATGCAAAGTGCCAAAGACCCAAAACGCATGTTGCTAAAAAAGAAATGGGAACGGCTTCAGAGGAGAACTTCGAAGGAAAATGTGAAAAAGAAATAAAGTATGTGAAGGGGAAGAATGAAAACGTGATATAGAAAAACACCCCGTTCCGGTCCGATCTATGTGCAAGTAGCTAGTCTCCCGCCCTGTATATATTATGTACTGTGTCTTTTGTATTTTAATTCTTGTCCTTGGTGCCCTAAAACTGAAGTTCGAGTCGCAAACTGGTTGGTTCGGTAGCTAGGGCGGAGAGGGAATGGAGTAGGTCATAAATGGCGAGTAAAAGCAAGGCCTGAATTCGTCTTCGTCATCATCGTGAATTGCATTTGTTACGTGTTGGCTAATCTTCCTTTTCTGTTGTTGGGGTTGAGGCGCCGTTGGAGCTGCTCGACATGCTGTATGGCGCCTGGATTCGGGGGATCAGTTAGTCATTAGGGTGGGAAGAAACCTAGGTTTCACCAAGGATGTTATATAGAATGAAAATGCCTGGTCGAATGCATACGCGACTCAAAATTGGCATTATGGGCGCAAGGGGTACATACCAGAACTTTCTTGGCATTGAAGATGCGCCATGCCAAGTTTCGCACATTTCCGTCCGCACGAACAACCTCGGGAGCAAATTCGATACCGAACCTGAAGTTAGAAATTGCGTGTTAGTGAATCTGTTAGGAGCCGGAGGGCAGGCCGACAAAAACTAAGTGCGCCGCCATGGGGTTGCAAGTTATTGGACCACATACATCTGATGGACGGCGAACACAACTCTCTTTGCATATTTCCCGTCCCTATCAACTAGGCTACCAAACTGCTCCTCAACGGTCTGAGGAGCAATATCGGGATCCCTATCAAAGCAGTTTTGGACGACGGGTAACAAAGCTGTTTCGACAGCAGTTCTCACGAGACCATAGTTATCACCCTCGACTTCCTCTTCGTCGAACCTGCTGATCCGGATCTCGAATGGACGGGAGACAGCCATGACATTATGCTTTCCGTTGTGGTGGTATCTGAATTCGAATACACCTTGAGTCCACCAAAGCTTGTCGCCTGAAAAGATCATCTCTCCAGAGGCAACCTCCTTTGCCTCGCCGTCATCCCTAGAACTTTTCACGATGACATCACTGGAAACCAGACCTTGTTCGCTTGTCAAAGAATCAAACGAAGCCTCGTTCGTGCATATCCATCGCCCTTGAGAGGAAACCCGTGTAACTTCACGAGAAGTGTTGTCGGTAACCATATAGAGACCAATCCAATCCTTCTTGGAATGATTTAGAGGAGCAGTCCATTTGACTTTGATGGGGGCACCGTATTCGAACATGAGGTTCTTGGATTCGCCTCTCCTATCCGGCATTGACCGTGCGCTTTCGCCTTCCCTATCACTTGCTCTTTCTGATTGCGCTAGTTGGGAGGACTGAGTCCCTTCTATATCGATGGAGTAGTCTTTTAAGTCATAACCAGCTAGATCTGGCTCGAGACGAGAGATCGTGACACGGGCAGGGTATTTGTGGAAGAGGGCTGTGGTGTCCTTCACGAAGCTAGTGACACCAGAAGCGAGTTTCGGCCTGGCAGTTTCGATGAGCTCTTCGATGAACTCAAACGAGTCGTCTAGGATTTTGTCTACGCTTCCATGGAACTTTCTGACAGAAGGAGGCAATGATCGCTTCAGACTTTTAACAAGACCGGCATCCTGCCTTAGGCTCTGGCCATAAAGCTTCTGCATATGCGGGCGTTCGACGAGTTGGATGAATCCAAGACTTAAAGTATGGCTGAGAAGGGCGAGAAAAACGAGAGACTTGGTACTCGTGATTAGAACCGCTCCCCATACACCTGCCAGGCCTAGGACGCGTTCTGGGTTGTTCAAAAACCGATAAATTCCACTGTAGGTGAGTTTCGGAGATTCATCAAAGAAAAAGTCACCGAAGAACCAGCCAAACTCGCCAAGAGAGTCGTAGATACTGATAGAGGTCCAGATTTGGAGGGCAATCAAGCTTGCACCGAGGATGTGTCTCAAGAGAACGAGTCCATAGCCCCAATCTTGGGGGAAGGAGTACATCTTCCAAGCCGCAGCGATGAAACTGGCATAAGTCATAGTCATACTGAGATGATAGGTGCCCTTCCACTGCCGCCAAGCTTCGTGTTTGCTTTCCCCGAACTTAACAAAGTGCCTGGTCCACATTTTGCGGGATGATTGGCGATTAAGAATGTAGCCAATACCTATGGAGTACCAAAGTCTCCAAAGCGTAGCGTTCAGGACAAAAAAGAATTGATACACTGGAGTTGATGGCGTTAGGACGGCGAGGGCGAAGAAAAGCACTTGGACCAGTATCAGCGATGAGTCCGTAACACGGTGTAGGTCGGTATTATGAAGGCCTAATAAGTTGTGCATCGACGAGGGTTGAGCCGGGGAAACGACTGGAGCCGAATATGTAGCATCGCTAATAACCGAACCTTCATGGGAAGCCTCTTCGTCACGTAACAAGGTCTCAGGATCGACCGTGGCTCTCTTTCGGGGTGGGGGAGCGTTGTAAGTTTTCTCGATATGGGGATTTTCGACAAGAACGAGAAATGCGAACTGGGCGGCATGCGCGAGGATAGAGATGAAGAGAACTTTGTAACTGGCGGCCATCAGGGAAATACCGTAATAACCGGCGTAGCCGACGGAGTACATGGGATGAGGAGCCATTTCGAAGACACCATCGAAGGTGAGGTCCTGATCAATCAGGTAGAAGAAGTCACCCCAGTACCATGCGAAGTCTTTTACTACCCGATGTGCATCCAATTTGACCCAGAGATTGAACAGAACCAAACTCATTCCGGTAACCCATCGAAGTATCATCATGAAGAACCCCTCTCCGACGGGACGGCCGCCACAGGCGATGGCGAACAGGCAGTATGAGGTAAAGTCGCACATCAGGATTAGATCAACGAGACGTCTGAATATCAGCCAGGTATTGTATTCCTGGGGCGCCTTCTCAAATGAGTAGTCTTCCGGGATTTTTGTCTCCAACTCCCACTTAAGTAGGCTATATAGTTTAGGGTGGGGATTTTCACCAGTCGTGGGGTTCAACAGGATCTTTGATTTTTTGGCCCAATAGACCAGCGTCCGGCCGTGTGATTGCATGTGTAGCAGCCATCCTATACCGATATTGTATGAGGCACGCCAAAACAAGAAGATAATGGCGAACGCGGGGATCCGGAACGACGGAGGGAGACACCAGAGGAGGGAGACATGGCCCCCAAGAATGGCAAGTACGAAGATATCAGAGAGATTCTTTGGTTCTGACGGAGAAAGGAGCTGCGAGACCATATCCCGGGTGGGAGGGACGGTGAAGACTATATATGATAGTTGCACGGCGTTAGCAAACCGGTTCTTGAGGCGGAATTGGCAGCGGAACTCTATTCGTCCAATGCGGGGTTATGGGAAGGGAACCCCCCCCGCCACGGAGAGCTAGGATAGCCAGGCTGCATTTGTTTCCTGCCGTCGTATTTCTCTTGAGGGATGGATGTATCGGACTAGGCAATGGAGAGATATGCCCCCATATACCAGCAGGGCGGGAGGAGGCAAGCGGGGAGCTCACCTGTGCCATCCGGAGTTCTGCCAAAGGTCTTCTTCTGCTCCGGCCCAGTCCCGTCCTGGCCCTCCTCTACCTCCAGTTTGTCGACTAGAGTATCCTGAGCGGCCTGGTCCTCCTTGGCGGGTTTTGAGGCCACATTGCGTTCACGAAGCCCGTCCTCGTGGAGCTGAGCTCCCGTCGTTGACGGGCCACTCATAATCGATAGGGATGGTGGTCAATGGCGAGAGACAGCGGCAGCGCTGTGTAGGGTACAGGGGCCAACGCAGAGAGAGTCAAGTTGAATTGACCAGCGGGCGTTGAGAGCACGGTGGATGGAGAGGGAGTGTGCGAGAGGTGAGGTCGGGAGAAGATGGGAGGCGGTGGAGGTTGTGGTGCGGAACTTTATGGAAAGTGCTCCACCACCACGATAAAAAGTAAATATTCGATAACTATCCGCACCCGCAACAGAACAATGCTCAGCAACAGGGGAATTGTTGCATCTACTCGCTATTGACGGGGGACCTCGAGCACGTCTTGCCCTGGCGCTACGGTCAACTGACAAACAGGGAGTGTTTTCTAGTGTGGGGAGTCCAGCAGCAGCAAATGATGTCAGTTGCTTCTGCTTCTATTTATCCCACACGGCATCTCTCAATCCTAGAGCATCTACCATGGGCAGGTTTATATTACAGACGGGTTTTATCAATCAAGGCTGGCAACCCCCTCATTCCTGCGCCCTGACCAAGTTTTTGACCCGTTCAGGGATAGGCACGGCTGGTATTTTCGATTCCACCAGCATTCCGCGGTGAAGTTTTGTGGGTTTTGCGGCCTCACCAAGCCAAGGCCAGACAAGGCGCTATCCTGAATCGCACAGACCTGTGGATTTGCAGAGTTAGTTAGCTAGCGGCAGTTTTGTTGAGCCAGACAAGAGCCAAGCAGCAAGGAGCATGTTTGGTGGCTGGGCATGTGAACGCCTGGCAGCTTCATCTAGCATACGAGGATCTCTGGATGTGTGGGAAAGGATGATGCCGGGTAGCATGTCTGCTGGACAAGGAGAAACCAATGCCGGAGAATGCTTGGATGCATTTATATTTCACGCACACACGGGTGTTGACCTTGATCTCAATTACCGCCAACCCATGCTGCTCGACACCTCATTCTGCAGCCTCGTCATGGAGGACTAACTAGTCAAAGCTCAGTGATTTGACTACTGCTGCATCTTGGAACTCGACCGGCTATTTGCTGCTTCACTTGAGCAGAAATTGTCACCAGCATTGCCCATGCAACAAGGCTTTTTCTCCTTCAGTTCTCTCCCTTCCGCCAAGCCTGACCCCGAGAGCATAGGCAGACAAGAATCATGTATGATGGACCTCACAGTCCCGACATGTTGGAAGTACTGGCTTAAGCTGAAAGATGAATACTGTCCTTACATTATGAATGGCTTCAGCCATCTAGCCCCAAGGGTCATTTTTCTCCTAGTATTGGGCCATGTAGGGAACTCCATTTTCTTGAAAGTGCAGATTGAGGACAGGATCTATGCTTTGAAGCTGGTATTGTTATAACTGACACATGTTTTATGGGTTCCTCATTCTTTTCCCTACAACCAGTTTGGAACTGCAAACACTTGCTGGCCCTTTCTTCATCGAATGATAGGTCTATGGCCAATTTATTGACGCTGTCTTGAACGAAAAACGAGGGCCAGTCTGCCACTGATGGCTTATTTACGATCAGTGAATCCCAGGAAGCGGAACTCAACGAGATGCCTCAGGGTGACTGGCGTCGATGGGAAGTCACCTTTTTGGAACCTATCCATGGGCTCCTCCTTGACCATATTGATGGCTGTGATTTGAACAAGGCAACTCCTCCTTTGGATGCTCCGATCCTGCGCGATATACTAGCCAAGCTACACTCCTTGGATATTATCCATGCAGATTTCGAATATTCGAATATAATGGTCTCGAAAGACGGAGAAGGGCATATAATCGACTTTAGTGCCGCAAAACCGTGGCCGAATATTCGTCAATCTCGAGAAGGGTTTGATGAATGGCAGAAGGTTGAAGTCCATTATCTTGAATATTTCTTCCTCATGCTCCAGAACGTGGGTTTATAATTAAGATTTTCTACTACATGTCTTGAAGATATGATCACTATTTGTTTCGAATAGTAGTTAAGCGGATGATCCCCTAGAAGGCTGCTCCCCATAGTATTCCCCGGGTAGGATGTGGCCGGCCGATTATTGGGAGGGCTTCCAGGTTCCGATCCGATGCAGCTGGAGGCCCCGGAGGTATAGTTCATACCATTGACTAGTATTAACTGCTCCACGAGCTTAACCGGTTATCACCAGATTAACCAGTTAACGCAAAAAATAGCAGCAATGATGCCGCTTCTGATGTCTCAGTGCTCAGAATAGTTACACAGCATGGGTTCTCCATATCTTGCCAAACCCTGAGTTTGAGACGGGAAACACCCACAAAGTCTCAGGAATACACAGTACACCTTCACAGTCCCTAAGAGGCATTTCTGAAATGTGAGAGATGCCCTCCCCTACAGGCTGAAGATGAATAATTCATTAATTACTGTACTAGGGTTTACAACTAAATATGTAACCAGCTTGTTACTATTTCACAGCATGATTATATTAATCACACTCCAATACTATCCTCTGTGCTGCAGAGGGATCTGCTGACTTTTTTGTCTGTCCTTTTTCTTTTTCCCGCAGGTGTGTTTATATTAATGGCTGCCTGCCCACTTGCCATCCTGAACATCTTTTTCCTCCTCCACATGTAAGTTACTTCCCGCTTCTACCAACCGGACCTAATCAATCTATACATACTCATCCATTGAATCCAAGAATACCAACTCCCCAAAAACATGCCATTCACAACCGTAAACTCCAAGTGTCTCTACTACACCCTCACCCCCGGCTCGCCCACTGGCTCTCCAATCACAGTCCTCTTTATCCACGGTCTTGGCTCGGCCTCCTCCTTTTACTATCCGATAATTCCACATATCTCCCAGCTGGGATTCCATTGTCTAGCACTTGATACGAACGGCAGCGGCGCTTCGCCCTATTCTGGGACAGGAAATAGCATCACCAGCATCGCGGCTGATGCTCTGGGTCTGCTGGACGCGCTGGATATCAAGCAGGATGTAGTCGTCGTTGGACATAGTATGGGCGGCATTGTCGCATCGTATCTCGCCGCGTCAGATGTGTCGGGTAGGATTCGAGGCGTGGTGCTTGTCGGCCCCGTACATCCTAACCCAGGCACTGCAGAAGTAGTCCGCAAACGCATTCAGGCGGTGGAAGCCGGTAGTTTTTTTTTTTTTTTTTCGGTGTTCTTATCCGATCCTAACTCGGGAGCGTTTTCGTTCTTGCTATTCATTTCAATTACCCGTTACTGACATTGAATACACAGACGGCATGGAGCCCATGGCCAACACCATTCCAACCTCAGGCACGGGCTCAAAATCCACACCATTAGTGCATGCATTCATCCGACAATTGCACATCACCATGAACCCACAAGCTTACATCTCCCTATGCCGCGCCATCGCAGAGGCGGCTGTGCCAGATTACTCGCAAATTACCATCCCAATGCTGCTTCTGGGAGGCGAGGAGGATACAGCTGCACCGATGGAGGGGAGTAAGCTCATCTGGGAGAGTTATGCGACCCCGAGCGCGAAGAAGAATTTTGTTACGCTTGCTGGGGTGGGACATTGGCATGTTCTTGAAGCGCCGGAGGAGACTGGAAGGGCTATTGGGGAGTTCCTGCAGGGGCTGTGATGGATTGCTGGTATCTGCGGGGGTTATAGTATTTATGGGATAGAATGGAATTATATATGACGTGTAGATATCCCAGCAGCTAGTTTACTCCGTCGTTAAAAGTAAGAAAGGATTCCCATCAAATAACCTCTCATGCCCTCGATCTACACATCTATATACTACAATACCAACCTCACCTCTTCCCCGCATTCTATCCAACCCCATAAATTAGCAACCATCCAGAAACAAAATCCCACGCAAAAAGAACCATAACCACTCACCAAAAAGACCTGATAAAACACCATCCTCCTCTCACTCCCCTCCCCCTCAAACTCCGCCTTGGCAACCCAATCCGTTCCCCCCTCCTTCCCATCCTTAAACCCATAATCCACATGTCCCATCAACAGATACGTATTGGGCGCTTCAGGTGACGTGAAGTATGTATATGTGTGATGTCGCGAGGAGACTGCGCTCCACATGTTTTTGCGGGTTGTGAGGATTTCTGGGGGGTAGATTAGAGAGACGAACAGCGTATTCTAGGAGGAGATATTAAAAGGGGGGGATGCATACCATCACGGCCCACGGCGACTTTATCGCCCATGATCAACTTTGCGTCTGGCGCGAAGAACTCGGGATATTTCTCGTGGGCGGTGCCGTCGTCGGAGACGGCGTAGAAGGCTTTGAACCAGTTGTTGATGCCGGTGGTGTCGCTGGATGTCATGTTTTTGTGGTTTGAATGTGGTTGTGATGTTTTTCTATTTGGCCCGGCTTTTTATATGGCTTTTTGGATTTTTGTTAAGAGAGTTGATTAAGATTGAAGCATAGATTGCATAGATAAATAGATGTATGGACAGGTTATATTCCATGCGTTGTCGGGTGGCGGCTGTCTGTCAGCAACGTCACGGGTGGAGCCGAGCCCAGCAATTCGAAATGCTATTGCCGAACGGAATGAGGGGTTCTTTTGCCAGGGGTGCGAAAACTATGGCGATATCATTGCATTGGATTGGCGCACAGCATGATCTTGGAAGCCTTTTGGTTGAACTGGTAAGGGAATATACATTGCTGCCTCTCGTATAGTTACTCGTGTTGATTGTTACAAGATCTAGAAAATTGATACTGTTTCTATCTTTGTAAATCTATCCACGGTCTAGCTGTATGAACATGGCAAAAGGGAAAAATTCAAGTCCCAGACATGCAAAAACAAAAGAGAACCAGACAAATAATTACGAATTCTCTACTAGTGTTTACAACAGCCTCTTATTCCCATCTACCCACACCCGCCATTCCGCCCTATTAGACCAATTCGACAGGATAGCCTTTTGGATTTAGGGCGTGTATTGGCCAACGGCAAAGAGGATTAGATCGTATTGAATGAGCGAGGCTTTTCCATGCCAGGATCCGCCCGTCGTGGCACGGTGGTAGAGGCCTGTCAGTGCTGCGATGGCGCCCATGCAGCCTGTGCTGTAGTCGGAGATGGGAAACGGGGGGATTGCGGGAGTGTCCAGGCCCATGAGGTGACCTTGTGCCCATGCGATTCCGGTAACCTAGGAGCGCAACATGTTAGACGATCTGTAAAAGTAAATAGGAGATAAATCACAACCGACTGTATTGGCAATTTGCTGCCATCCAGCTCTATACGCCCATTCACCTTCATGTCCAAAAAAGTTCTCACTAACATACCCATAACCCTTTCCCCTCTTCCCAGCCAGGCGTGAGGTGGCCGCCGGTCCATACCTGAACTTCTATATCGCACCCGGCCTATACCCGTTGAGAATACCATCAGCCTCCTCTAGCAGCTTCTCAAATTGCACTTTTCCCTCCGGAGTCTTGAGGTCAAGTTCTGCAGTGTGCTTGCCCATGTTGACATCGATCTGAAAGAAGGGTACGTCGCTGAGGTTTGGGCCTGGGATTTTTATGACGTCTGCACCGTACTCAGTAAGGATACGACCAATTACTAGACCTGCAATGATGCGGCATAGTTCGAGCACTTTGGTGCTGTTTAGAATGCGGGGTTTGGCACCCTCAGAGTTTGTGGGTGGGGGGAATGGAAGCGTTTCATTCTCGAGGTTGGCGACGGGCCAGGGGGGAGATTGACGTTAGTTGCGCCCTGGTGACGGAAAAGGGGTGAATCTTAGTAACGGATAATTTCCAAGAGGATTGGGCTTCGTGAACGAAGACTCGAACATACATGTGACGTCCGGATGAAGTCCTCATATTTATACGCCGGGACGCGAGCTCGTCGCAGTGCTTTATTCTTCCCTTCGAGCTCCTCCGCTGTTAACTTCTTTACGTGGGACTCAATTTCATCTGTAATTGCCTTGATAGTTTCTAGATCTGACCGATATGGGGAGAGACAGATCATATTAAGCGTCTTGGAGGCTTCTAGCAATCCATGAATGTGGTAATATGCGCCCGGTGTCCTTGTTTCATAGAGACTCGCCGACATGCGGCGATAGGGGTTTGACTGCGCCGCCAGCAGATCGGTGTTTAGAGAGGTGCGTTAGTATCTATGCAAGCAAATTCCATTTTTCGGCATCCTCACTCTTTAGTCTTGTCCTAATTCCCCGGTTATATTCTCCCATCACATCCAAAGTAGAAGGGTATGTCGGGAAAGAGAAAACATGTGGCCTGCTCGAGACTGATATTGATCTTGCGCTCATTCTCACCTTACTTAGATTGGCCAACGCGGCTGCGACAACGCCCTCTAAACTTTTTAGTGCAGCTGTGGTTTCTGTCTCTTTAAAGGTGACGGGGAAATATAGTATTCGTCATTTCCCGCGCTGAATTTGACATTTTGAGAGAGGTCTTAAAGGTTTGCCGGCAAGTTCACGGAAACTTGAAGCTTGAGGTGGGTGTCGAAGATATGCTTTGCTTCAAGACGAGAAGTATACGTTAGCTCTGTCATGTTGAATGAGGTATATCGAAGTCGTCGTTATACAGGAATTCTAGCAGTGTATAATGCACCCAATCTAGTACCATCCCGTCCGCGTCTTGTAGAGTTCAGGTCAGACCGAGAAGGAGAAACAATAGTAGGCCGAAATATAAAGTAATGAATGAGTGACTGCGAGAGCAAATTCCCATACTTCTTGCGGGGCATGGATACACGTCATCGAGGGGCGCTCTTCCGAAGAACAAATTAATAGGAATATTCTGGCGACTGCCGGCAGTGCATATTGCCGAGCTGAGAGCCGGCCGAGGAGTGGGGGCCAAAAGCCGCAAAGAGCCCTGATTGGTGGGAATGCGGAGGGGTCCCCACTAGTTAGCCGGAGATCCCGGCTATTTGACATCGTCCAACTATATATAGGACATGGACAGGCGGGAGTAGCCGCCGCGTCCAGTGGCTGCAAGCGGCCCAGTGCGGGGGAGGGGCACTGATTACGGTGGTTGTTATTAATAGGTTCAAGTGCCCCTGCGGCTGAAGCCTCTCGTCAACGTCATCTCCTTCATCTCCGCCATTCCGTATCCAATCGAGCTTTTCCTGACGTTGTATATATCTGCTCATATCCTTCTCTGTCTCTGCTACTATCCCTAGCTCCCTATATCTAGTTCTCTCATCCAGTTCTTAAGCATAAAAATACGTCACACAGCACCTCATGTCCAACACCGCTTCGCAAAAAGAGTCCGGACTAGGACCTTCATGGACACAGAAGGTCATTGATGCCATGGGCCCCCAGACGTCTCCGCGTATGCGCACCGTCATGGGTAGCTTCATTAAACACATCCACGAATTTGCGCGCGAGGTCGATCTCACTTTCGAGGAATGGGAGGCTGGCGTGAATATGATCAACTGGGCAGGACAGATGAGCGACGATAAGCGCAACGAAGGCCAATTGATGGGCGCTATTATTGGACTGGAGTCGTGAGTGCCCTATAGCCATCTACAGGACTAGGACAAAAGAAAACAAGGCGAACGGCTAATGTATAAATCCATTCAGGCTGGTCGACGACATCACTTGCAGGCTGGCTGGCGAGGCCAATGACCTCGCAACCCAATCAGCTATCTTGGGTCCCTTCTTCCGCCACGATACTCCTTTTAGCAAAAAGGGCGATTCGCTCATCAAGACCCCAACGGCTGATGGCGAACCTGTCTACTTGCACGGTACAATTATCGACTCAGTAACCAAGGAACCAGTCGCCAACGCGACTATCCATACCTGGGAAGCTTCTACGAATGGTGCGTTCGGGGACATGTATTCTCCGGTATAATTCTTAATTTAGTGAACTAACTCCGATTTCCTTTCAGGATTGTACGAGCAACAAGATCCAAATCAAGAAGAGTTCAATCTTCGCGGCAAATTTGAAACCGGTCCCGACGGGACATATGGATTCTACTGTTACCGACCTACTACCTACCCTGTCCCTGACGATGGTCCTGGAGGCAAACTGCTCCAGCTCCTTGATAGACACCCTAATCGACCTGCCCATATCCACTTTATGGTAAGACTTTGCGCATTTTTGCTTTCTTTCTGTCAACTTACGAAAGTTATCTAATGCTAACCTGAACCACATAGGTCCTCCGAGACGGCTACAAGCCCATCACAACCCAAATATTCGATTCTAAGAGCGATTACCTTGATGATGATGCTGGGTTTGCTGTTAAGGATTCTTTAATTGTTAACTTCACACCTAGGGAAGGTGACTCACTGGCCAAGACTGAGCTGAAATATGATATTGGTTTGGTGCCGACACCGGCTGAGGAGAAGTGATGGTGGACTGGGTAAATTACAGTCTCACGCTGTATAGATTTTATGCTATTTTGAATCATGAATGTTGGATCCCAATGAATTATCTTTTTTCCTTCTGGATTTCGTATTCTGGTATTTCAAGGCCACGTACATGGCATTCAGATTAACCCGAAGAAATACGACTTAGAAGTGTAACATCCTTTTATAGTCTGATGGACTGGTGTTGGGTGATGAACTACCGGACTACTAAATCTATTAGTTAACTACCCAAGAGTTAACTAATGCTGATACCAAAGCATGTCTTTTCTTCTCTTCGTGCGATATCCATCAATCCTTCTGCAATCAACCGAAATGAACGGGAGCTTTCTTACTTGCCAAGTGTTCCCCTCCCCGGGCATCAGAGAAAACGTACGTAGTAGCAAGGCAAAATGGGGATGAACGCCTTGACTGCTATGGATAAGTTTCCAATATTTAAGTAAATATAACATCAGGTTGTGCATGGACGATGGAAAATGACAGCATTGAGGCTGTTGATATAGCATAGTACACCAGGTTTGTATGACTGGCAATTAATCAACGACTTGTCCAGAGTATTTATGGGCCCACTAGTTACTGGTGAGCAGTGACTCAATTAATTAAACATCATCCAGATTTCCTGCTTCCATCCGCCATTTGCGCTGCTAATCCGGAGTAGGATTTTTGGAAGCGATCCCAAGATATTTAACCAAGTCAGTCGACGTTCAACCCCACTGCCCCGGATGGATGGATAGAGTCGACTGGAGACTGCGGAATACACCGTGAACGGTGACACCAAATCTGCTCCACAATGCACCGCTTAGTGCTGGGTTCCGGCTCCAAGAACAGCTTTCCGGTGCGGGGAGCCGTTTTTAGGGGCTGTTTCAGAAGAATGAATTGAACGAGCAGATCGCGGGGGGGTGCGGTTGGCGGTGTATCCTTGACGGGAACAGCGGGCTTCCGCTATAAGAGCCATGCCATGGTCCTGGGTTATGCTTCGATAGCTTCAACCGTGATACTGCTGCTTGGTCTTGTCTCTCCTTCAGCTTAATACTTCTCCCCCGGGATAAGACTGTCTACTCTTTCTACTGCCCCCTCTTCGCCTCCATTCATCCACCCTATCCAACGCTCTATCTCAAGGTGACGAGCCGCCCAAACACACTCACCTCGCAATGGCTAGTCCTACAGTAGAGGACACAGTCGATGTGCTCATCGTCGGCGCCGGCCCTGCAGGCCTCATGCTTGCCAACTGGCTGAGCCGGTTCAACCTCAAGACCCGCGTCGTCGACAAACGGGGCACCAAGATTTTCACCGGGCAGGCCGACGGCCTCCAATGCAGAACCCTTGAAATCCTCGATTCATTCGACATTGGCCATAGGGTCTGGAGAGATGCCAACCATATGATGGAGATTTGCTTGTGGAACCCAGACGAGAATGGCCGCATCCGGCGATCGGACCGCATCCCAGATACTATCGTTGGCATCAGCAGATTTACGCAGGTTGTCCTTCATCAGGGCCGCATAGAGCGCTACTTTTTAGATTCTATTAAAGAGAAAAAGCCCGATCTCAATGTCGAGCGAGGCGTTATGCCGACCAAATTTGACTTTGATGCTTCCAAGGCCGCCGATTTCAAAGACTATCCCATCACAGTCACCCTACGCACTCTGACCGAGGACGAAGCCACGCCCCGCCAGGCTGGCGATTCCTCCCCATCCAACGGCACCGGGATCCAGGACGGCTTGTTCCGTAGCAATCTCGCCCCCGATGACACCGCCGACCTGCTCGCCCGTGCTGAACTAAACGACCGCGCGGGCAAGACGGAAGTTGTCAAGGCCCGCTTCATGGTTGGCTGTGACGGTGCACATTCATGGGTGCGTGACCAGCTCGGTTACAGCCTCGAGGGCGACTCGACCGACTACATCTGGGGAGTACTGGACATCCTCCCTGTGACGGATTTCCCGGATATCCGCATGCGCTGTGCCATCCACTCCGAGTCGCAGGGGAGTGTCATGATTATCCCGCGCGAGAACAAGCTTGTGCGGCTATACATTCAGCTCAAGGAGGTTCCTATAGGTGAAGGAGGGCGCGCAGACCGCTCTCAGATTGGCCCGGAGCTTATTCTCAAGTCTGCGCAGAAGATTCTTGCCCCTTACAAATTAACATACGCCTACTGTGACTGGTGGACTGCGTACCAGATTGGTCAGCGTGTGGGTAAAAATTTCTCCCTGAGCGAGCGCGTGTTTTTGGCTGGTGATGCGGTGCATACGCATAGTCCCAAGGCGGGTCAGGGCATGAATGTCTCTATGCAAGATAGTATGTTTACCCCTTTTTCACCCTTTAGATCCGCCCACTGATTTAAACCTAGCATATAATCTCGGCTGGAAGATCGGCCTCGTAGCCACAGGAGTATGCGACCCTGTTATTCTCAAGTCCTACGAGATGGAGCGCAAGAAGATTGCACAAGACCTGATCGACTTTGACCATCGCTTCTCGCGACTCTTCTCCGGTCGTCCCGCCAAGGACGTCATGGATGAAGAGGGTATCAGCATGGACGAGTTCAAGACGGCCTTTGTGAAGGGCAACATGTTTGCCAGCGCTATCGGTAAGCATAATATATCTATATAGTATACCCCCCTAAATATCCCCAGCACTAACGAACCCCTTTCCAGCCGTCGACTACCAAGACAGCACCATCGTCTCCCGCAGCACCTCTTCCGCCAGCTCCCTAATCCATAAATCCGAACCGGGCCGCTCCATCTCCATCGGCATGCGCATGCCCAGCTTCAAAATCATCAACCAATCCGACGCGCGCCCCTGGCACCTCCAAGAACGCCTCCCCAGCGACGGCCGCTGGCGCATCCTCGTGTTCCCCGGGGACATCACCAAGCCCTCCTTACTATCGCAGTACACCGCCCTTGGCGATAAGCTGGCCGGCAAGGACTCATTCCTACGCCGCTACACGCCCGCGGCCACTGCCATAGATAGCGTCATTGAAGTATTGACTGTCCATGCGGCGCCGCGTCGGGAGATTGAGCTGCAGGAGCTGCCGGAGATTTTCCATCCTTATTCAGAGACGGTTGGGTGGGATTATTGGAAGGTGTTTGTTGATGATGAGTCGTATCATGAGGGGCATGGGCAGTGTTATGAGAATTTGGGATTGGATAGGAGTGTGGGTGCTGCGGTGGTGGTGAGGCCGGATCAGTATGTTAGCTGGGTTGGGGAGGCGGGTGATTATGAGGGGATTGAGAAGTTCTTTGGTGGATTTATGGTTGCGAGAGATTAGATGGGATTTAAGATTATATCTCCCTTTTTTTGTTTCTTTGGGTATTGTATATATTTCAACGGAGATTTTATCTGTCTTCGATTTTTTAGAATTGAGATACACAATAAAGTTTTCCATTTGCTTTTATAAGTATGGGAGCATGTTTTATTGATTACTTCATAGATTAAAGTGATAGTGATAGTGATAGAGCTGCCAGAGTCCCGTATCTCTATTACTTCTTCCCAGAGCCACAACTTCAGCGGTATATAAGGCACTTTATCCCTCTACCAGCCATCCTGTCGCACCAAAACCCAATATATAATTATAATCAACTTCTATGTCGCCTCTATGCACTACGTAATCTGCTGAATTATGGCTATAAGAAGAGCTATTGTGATACAGCAGGAGGAGGATATGATAAATATGGGTACTGCTTCAGTAGGGAAGCGGGTATCGAAAGGAAGTGTGGTCTTCAAAATAGCCGGAAACTGTTCAATGCGAGAGGAGCAATAATAAAGATACAGGGGTTATGAGGGCATCAGAAGAAGTTCTCAGAACAAATAGGGGGAGCCGGGTCAGGGGTGCCAAGCCTCGGCCCGAAATAGTTAACTAGTTAGTTAGCTCTCCGGATTCCTCTTCCGAACCTCCTCCCATGATTCACACCAGAAGCCGATGTTCGACAGTCGACTACTCCATTCCCCCCTGATCATGCTGGATACTGGCTGAACCAACCCTTTGTTTTTTTGACAAACGCCTAGTGGAAACACTCAGAGGTCCCGGATCAGTTGCGCCCGCGCCCGCGACAACTTTGTTTTAAGCGCGTCCGCCGCGGCCGATATCAACACAACAACCTAGTTACATGTAAAACTAGTAGCCTTCGAAACTAATAACCCGATTATCTAGATCAAACATTTGCCGGCTACTGTTGCAGGATGGCAGGGCATGATATCTCCTAGGTCTTAATCTGTAGCCAATTCTTCCTTCCCTTGAAGCATCTTGATATCTACTTTATTTTCCTGGATCTGCTCCTACTTCAAATATATGGATAGCCGCTATGGCCCTGTGTAATTCTGCAAACCATTCTTACCGAATATCTATCGAGAGAAGAAACCCATAATGATTAACAGGTAGAACTATTTCTTAAATTCCTATGACGACCTAGGTCGGTTATTAGAACATCTGAGAATACTAGACTAAACACGTAGCGACGCCAGAACTCTAACAAAGCCATTCCCCCCTTACTCCATCAAATCATTCGCCCTCAGAATCCAATCTATCCCACTCCTCAACCCCCACCCCTTCCTCGCCGTCATCCCGGTCTAGCCCTGCTTCACCATTGCCGTGCAACTCATCTTCCGCATCGCTCAGGTCATCATACCCCTCCTCCCCTTCTGCTACCAGCCCATGCCCTGCCACAAGACCATTTGAGGTAACTGGTTGCACGCCAGTGTTGAGTTTCGCTGCAAAGAACGGATGGTTGGCCTTCAGAACCTCTCCCTGACAAATGTATCCCATTGGCGTATGCATGAAATCCTGACCCTTGCGTCTCACGGCCAGCCATTCATGCAAGAAGTTCAGTGGTTGGGCGGTGAAAGTTTTCTTGCCAGTCGAAGGAACCATCTCGCCACTCTCAACACGGTCATCCTCGGACACATCCACAACTCGATCCTCGGGGCCCTCTCCATCCTCCACCATGCCGAGATATTGCTTTAGCATAGGGTATTCATTGAAATCAAAATAAAGACGGCCGCTAAAAATGCCTAGTTCGACGGTAAGCCAGATTGGGGCAGTCCAGCCTTCAGGAAGTCGCGGAATGGCGTAGTATGTAAGATTATTGAAATGCAGCATTTTCCGGGTCACAGGAGCTGCGTAGGTAAGCAGATGTGTGCTGCTGCCGCCTTTATAGAGAATCGGGATCAGCAACTCTGCTTCTTCTGGTATAATGATCATAGCGGTTTCACGGGATGGACACCAGAGGATCCAGTTTGGTGAGCGCTGAGAACTATGTCAGTCAAACCTCTACAGAATAGTCGTGGTAGAATCACGAGAAGATATCCTGGGTATACTCACAATGAAGTTATCGTTTGTATGGCCGATATGTACTTTTATTGTCCGGGTAAATTCGCGGGACACATACAAGCGCGGCGTTACTGCACTGGAATTGATACCGTATTTCAAGCCCAGGCCAGTCTGTGCCAACGCACTGAACGCCGGGACGTAGGATGCAGAGCCGAATCGAAGATGCCCCGTCTGGGCAAAGAGCAGGATATCTTGGTCAAGGCCTGGGAACGACAAGGGCGAGAAACGTGTCGGTTTCTGTACTTGGCGTACTGCTTCAACTTCAAATGCGACCTCTCTCTCTTGCTCGACCTCCTCGAATGCTGACACATTTTGAGCAAAATTCGAATCCTGGAATCCCTTTCGCGTAGCAATTATCATTTTGGAAAATCGCCTAAGCTCACCAGTGAAAGAATTGCTCGATACGTGAGGAATTAGATCGGCATCAGGTGCATAAAGTTGTTCCAGGCCCTGATGCTCAGTGGATTCCAGCACCTTGAGATAATCAGCACGGTGAGTTGAGTTGAGAGAAAACTTTGGATGATCCAACGCTGCTTGTGTACGCCGGCAGAAATCAATCCCTTGGGAAAGGTAAAGAGGCACCAGCTGCTCAATGCCGGCGCAGGTTTGCTCCAACAGCCAGTGAACAACATCCGACGAGTCTACGGGGTCCCCGTGATTCTTTTTGCGCAAGTCTAAGATGCTCTGATGGACATCAGGGGCAGCAAAGAAGGTGATTGATTGTGAAGTCCCGAGTTGCCGAAGTCTCATTGCGGCTGTATAGGCGTTAGCTTTAGTGTTTAGGGATATTTTTAAATTCGTACTGACCTTGCACAGTTTGATCTTTTGTTTGTCCAAGTCTAAGCGTAACAGCCCCATGGGCTCTTGCAGGCATCTTCAAGTCCGTACCTCTGGTATGGGCTTCATCAAGGTAAACAAGACATCCTTCCAAGTTGTCTGCGAAAGGCGATGCCAAAAACGGAACCCGAAGTCCGTTCTTATAGAGCACCCACGCCCTATTGTCGTTGTCAAAATAAACTGCTCCTTCGGCCTCATAATCTACACGAAGCCAGGCGGCAGCAAGTGTCTGATTATCCATCTCTAGAACATGGGCGCCTGCATCTATTAGAATCCGTATTTTGTTGTCACGAAGTTTCTCCAGCAGTTGACCCTCTGACAGATGTTTTCGATCCTCACTAGCAAGAAGCATATATCCCCTATTTCGAGGCTGGAGCAGATAGGTGAGGACCTCGGCATTGGTATGAGAAAGCCTAGGAAGGTCGTTTTGGATGATAGTCAACGGAAGCATCCTCCTGTTATCATTCGTTCCACTGAATCCAGTCGTGAGAGGCTTGGACGGGGTGACAAGCGTTTCAACACCATTGTTATTTGCGGCGAGCGGGCTTGGCATGAAAAGTGGGATATCCCATCCGGATGCCTGCAGTTTCAATGAGAACTCTTTCGCGTGTTTGGGGAAAACAAAGTTGTTCAAGAAGTAGTCAATCACGACCACGGAATATTGAAAGTGTTGAAATAGTTCCACCATCTGATCATCATCTTCAACGTTAATTAAATTCCATTCTCTTAGTGCGTCTGGAAGTTGTTCGGCACTGTGTATCCACCGATCATAATCGCTTGAAGGGTCGTCGGATTGGAGGATTCGCTGTAGAGATTGCCGGATCTGAGATAAAGTGAGGCCACCGTAGTAAAATGCCAGACATGTAAGGAGTATAGCAACATCAGGGTGTCCCCATTCTGCCTGCGTGGATGGCACTCCTTTGGCATGAAAGGGAACGGCCATAGGCTGGCGATCGGGATGAAGCCCATATTGAACATTCCATCTCTTCTTCAGACATAGTATCAAGATTCTGTGAACCAACAATCCGCGAAGGAGAAATATATTCTGTCGGATGGCTAGCTTGTCAGGGAATAGAAGACGGATCTGGTCGGCAGTCTCAGCCTCTACCTCAGGGTTCGATATAAATTGTCGAATTGCTGATCGTTGATCATTTGTGCATTGCACTGTCGCTGGAATTATAGAGGTGTGGCCGTTGCAGATATCATTTGCCAGCTTGCCAATCAACGCGTCTTCGACATCCTTTCGGACGAAGTTGATTAGTGGGAAGCCAACGTTGG
This sequence comes from Onygenales sp. PD_10, assembly GCA_032988465.1. Classification (NCBI taxonomy): domain Eukaryota; kingdom Fungi; phylum Ascomycota; class Eurotiomycetes; order Onygenales; species Onygenales sp. PD_10. Next base: position 86,224 of record JANTQH010000033.1, on the reverse strand, counting down.
ATTTTTCCACAACATCAATACTATGAGGGAAATCCTCTTTGAGGCTCCAGAGGTGAGTCTTAACTAGCTTGAGTAGGCTCTCGGCGGTTTCCCAACGGTGAGGATGGCCGTCCACCATATTCTGTGGGCCGCTGGGATATATTAATTGGGTACGGACAGCAAGCGTAAAGTCGCTCTCATCAAGGACATCACGGCATACCCTATTCATCCAATCTTGAACCTTGATCATATGCTTTGCTTCTTTGAGGCTTTTATCCGATAAACGTTGGAGTCCACTAAGTTTGAAGGACAGGATAGATTCAGGAAGACTCAGGACAACGCCGGACGATTTCAAAATATCAGAGTGAATAGCCCCGTACGAGTATATACTCTCCGCTGTCGTTGAGGTTTTTCGAGAGAACGGAACGTGTCGGACTTGACGGCCAAGCAGTCCGCCAAGACGAGATTGGAGGAGTTGGGCGGTTTGACGTAGCAGGGGTTTCGGAACGATGACTCTAGCAAGCTTCTTGGAGTCCGATAAAACTGCGGCGACCATTGGGATGATGCATGATGTTTTGCCTGATATAGTTAGCATCGCGACCCGTTTGGTAGGAAGAATAAAGACTGACCTTGCCCCATGTTCATTTGCAATACAGAGTTTGACCCTGAGGTTGGTGAGATTGTTGCTAACGCAACATCGACTTGGTCATCACGAATTAGGATATTCGCCTCAATTTCGAAAAGAAGCCAGTCAGGATACTGGGACGGTTCCCAATTGCCATGCCCAATATTCCTATGCTCTTCGGAAAGCATTTGCCAGTTCTTTTTGTAGTGGGCATCTTCCATCCTCAAAAGTCGTTGCAGACTGGTAATGGCAACTGCATAATCAATGAGCGCATCCTTCATCTTCTTTCCAAAATTTACGACGGAGGTTGTGCGAAGCTGCTCTAGTAGAGTGATCGGGGTTATGCAAGGCCATAGATTTCCATCCTGGAGCCAACGAATCCTATCATCTGCTTGTTCAAAGGCACTGCACAAAGCAGAAAGTTTGAACTTGACTGCCTGCCTGGCACCGACAAGATAAGGGGAGAATTCGGGGGCCGTAATCGTTGCTTCCGATTCCTTGGGGTGGCTTTCGAGCGTCCGCAATGCTGTCAAGCTTTGCATGAGATCTTTAGCATATTGCTTCCGCACGGAACTACTAGAGTCTGAAATTGAATTAACAATCTCTTCAAGCTCATTAACCTCGGAAATAAAGGGTAATTTTGTGCGTTCTTGTTCGCTGTCTTTTCCCAATCCGACTGACACAGGTGTTCTGCGATTGGATATATCATCTAGGACACTCCGAGAATCGATAGCCAAGATATCTGGATGAGTAGCAGTAGTGGAGGGACCCTCCTTGCACAGAAGGGCTCGTAACGTGGCTCTTTCGCTGCCGCGAACTCGGGTGGGAAACACGACCAGTGAAGCTCGCTGCTGAACAGCGTTTTTTGGTTGTTCAAAAATGGAGTTTGGCGAGTGGAGACCTAGGACCTGTTGAACCTTTTCGAGGTACCACGACAGTTCCAGGTTATGGAAGAACCGTAGCCATAGAGGGTATAAATTCTCTAGTATTTTACCAGTGTCTATCTTGGTGGCAGAGAAACCAGTCGATATCGGCTTCTCACAAGGCCACTGACCCAGTAGAAACTGCGCAAACTTCTTGCCTTCCTCCTCGCATTGGGTTGAATGTAATCGCCGCGCGATCGCAATCCCTTCCCGGTGTTCAGCGGTTAATATGGGCGTCACACGGCTAGACGAATCTTCAATATAAGCCGGATAGTGATATCGTATATGGTCCATCAGCAAGCCGATATCTAGATGTTTGGAATTTTCAAATTCCTCATACTCAAAGTGAACCGGGGGGTCAATAGGTTTCAAGTCTTCAAACACAGCATAGGAAACCAGAGTTCTCAAGGCGTCCATCTCAATTTCGTTATTGAAGGCTATTGTACCAAGTAGAAAAGTAAGACGAGATTTATCTGCGATGCTACTCGCCCGACATAGACTAGCAAGGGAACCCCATTCACTCGCCAGTCTGACGGTAAGCAGATCGGTAAGAGACGTCACATCAAACGGTCTACTCCAGCCCCCAATATTTTTCCATGCCTCGAGCATCCTGGCTAGACTGTGTGTTGTGTGTAACGTCGTTTGGGGCCAGCTTTGGATAAGGTCAACGATTTGTCGGACATTGGAATTTCGTAAACTTGGCTGAAAACTGGCGCGTGACTTGTAAAGCAGGTCGGGGGGGAGGATTTGCTCCTGGGAGTAAGAGTTCGGTCTGTCATAGACTAGTCGACGTAGATAACTTCGTTGGCGGAGGTGGACTTCGCCATCAGGGACGGGTAGCGGAATCTCCACTGCTTGGTGTTCAAACCGCGACAACAAATGGGATTTCTCTAGAATGACATCAACAAGTGGCTGATATGCATCGTGCTGAATCGTAGATGTCAAATTCTCGTCCCAGAATATTGTTTGTTGACATTTCATGTCCTCTGGATAGTATTTTCTCTTTGGAGTTAGCCTGGCGATAGAAAGCAAGGTAATATGAGGATCCTCCGAAATTGGCATCCATGGCTGACAAATCCCAGACTGTAGACACTCCAGAGCTTCTTCCGTCCCAGTTCGACCAGTAAGCGGATCCGGAAGAACGAATGACGTGTATGCGTGCAGTTGCGCCTTGAGGTAAAGCAACAAAGGTTCCGCAGGACATTGCAGGCGACCCAGGATATCGTCAATTACAAACCTCCCATACACGCCTTTGTTTTCTTTGATTATGGAGACGTGAATCCCGTCTAGCTTCCATTTCAAAGCCCCCACAGGGATTATGATGCTTCGCCGGGCCTTATTCGCGGTTTCTCGTAGGACAAGGATGCTTTTCAAACCATACAGCGTCCCAGCATCCTGGTTTGGGTCAATCTCTGAGCGTAATTGTGGCGATTGGAGAAGACCGTTTGCATTGACAGTGAATTGTAGTTCGAGTCGTTTTAGCTCCACTGTCACGAATCTCGTCTGCGGTTGATATACGGTCAAGTGCTCTCGGTATTCAAAGCAGTCGAAAATCCTGGCAAACTTCTGAAATAACGCACTATGGGGATCAACTAATCGACTCCTACGGCGAGACGCTTGACGAGTGTTGACGTTGAGAATCCAACTTGAACCGGCTGGTTTCCAAATATTTGGATGCTTCCTGATATGTAGTTCTCCTCTCTTCAAATCCAACCAGTGAACACATTGGTTCAGAAGTGGCCCCGGGAGGTCATGATTCGAAACACCACCAAACACCGACCTTTCAACAAACTCCAGCAAAGTTTTACGGAAGCGCGCTCGTATGACGAGATTTTTGTCTCGGAAGCCGAAATGAATTTCATTTCCATTAATGGGAATAGACAACATGTACGTCATATCAGGAAGCGACGATGGGAAAGTCAATAGGTGCTGGTTGCCGAAAAGTTCTTTCACCATGACAGTATTGAGATACTCGGGGGGAAGCTGTCCTAGAGGCTGTCCATCTATGAGTAGATAACCTTCTAATACATGGTAATGGACCGTCTGAAATGATGTGAACTCGGTAGCTGGGACTCCTAGCGCAATCCAGCGCTCATACGGATGCGGGAGAAACAACCATTCTGAGTAGGTCCTTGGGGCACCTTCCGGTTCTGGCCAAACACTGTTGATAGCGGCACAAAGGCTTTCCACGTGAGTTGTGATAGATCGTCGAAGCAAGGATTGAATTCCGTAGGTCATTTTCAAATTGCGGACGAGTGCATTCTTCAGGCTTAATGGGAGAAGCGCAGTATCACAGACCAAGTTCTCCTGCACAGCAATTGAGGCCTCAATAAAACAGCCCAAGGCTGCGCCATCCAAGATCTGATCTTCGTCTCCATATATCGAGAACGTTCTGCGACAAAGCAGAGATGCCCACAGTGCATATTCTGCACTTTTTGTCGCTGTGCCAGTTTGGGTAGTCCTGTGGATCTCTGCCCTCAACAAACGAACCCATCTTAAGGTGATCTTACGAACTTCCATGAGCGCTTCTATGCTCTCCGCTTTTATGGCCCGGGATCCAAGAGACCATAGTCTAAGCAAGATGGTGAGAAGCAATTCCATGAAATAACTTTCCCGCCAGTTCGTGGCTATGCTCTTTAGCCGCTGGTTGACCTGAGTAAGCAATCCCCTACAGAAGCTGCTATCTTGGAATATACCATGCACAGCACGCAGTGGTCCATCTTCATGTTGCGGTCCAGCTTGCAATGCTAGTTGGCAGAACGCCAGCATTGTGGCTTCAGAGCTAAAATTCAGAGTGGATGACCCAAGCTCCAAGAGCATGGTAGGCCACCGGCGGAGTTTGCCGGAGAAAAGTGCCTGCAGCGCGCTGAATTCGTGAACGTTGAGCTCAGGCGGACAATCGACTTGTCTTGCAACTACCTCATAAGAGGACGGCCCGTTCGCGTCCGGGGAAAACTCGGGGGATTTTTGCAATAGAGAAAAGGGCGATTTTTTTGGAAGATTCAGACGACAATGGTGCGAAAATGTTCGTTGGTCTGGCCAAGAGCCTAGCCATGATTGCGATGATTTGTCGTAGTAGGACCAACAGAGTCCCAGAGGAACACAGACCTTCGAGAAATCCACGGGAAGGCGAACTCTTGAATAATGCGAAACGAGGAATGATTTTGTTTTTGACGCAAGGGAAACCTTGTATTCCGCTTTGGAAGTCCTATGAGTACCTAGCGGGGAATATTCAGAAAGAAACTCTTTTGGAGTTTGCGGGTTTGCATTCTCTCTAGAACTGAAGGTACTTAGTATGCTCCAAGTGGCATCACGGAGAGCAGCGAAGGATTCTGGAATACCGAGTTCGAACAACACCACTTTTATCAAGACGGCATCCCGTGGGAGTGGGTGCTCGAATACCTTTATTCCAGTTTTCGCTAGACGCCTAAGGCAGCGATTCTGGTAACATTTGGGGCACGGTCCACGATCATGGGGCTCAGGAGGGCAGCTAAGATGGCCAATTTCACGACTGATACTGTCGTATTCTGCAGAAAGGCGCCGCCATTCCCGTTCCTTTGCACAACGTTGCTGTTCTGCTTTAGATTCGATACATTCTTGGAGGTATTGTAGCTTCGGAGCGTCCAAGGATTCATTGAAATACCGTTCAGCAAAGCACCCCTCAGCTGGATCATGGAAGATAGTCTTAGAAGGTGAGTGGCAAACCTGAAGCCGGCCACTCAGATAGGCTTGTACTTTTCGTAGCCGACACATACCCTCAAAAGTTGGGATCTGCAAAACATCAAGAAGGTCGGGATGGAAGGCTGGGTCAAAATCTTTCAGCAAGGGAAAGCGTTTGCACCCGCATTTATCCATCAAGACCCAAAGCTCCATCAGTATGAGGATCGAGTTACTGTTTTGCTCAGGGTTTCCTTGGTAAGCATCAGAAATACCCTTAAGATATTTTCTAATGCGTTTGGCGATCGCTAGACAACGTTTGTCAAGGAGTTCTGCACAACTGGGAAGAAGTGCGTAATCGGATTGAAGGGCCTTCACGTTCGTCTCCATGTCCATGAGTGAGTAGTATCGACGGGCAAATTTGTTGAGGCGGTCCGATGCAGCCTTTGCTCCGCTATTTTCCAAGGGACGCTGGGCGGATAAAGAAGATAAACTCCCTTTATTTTGAGGGACGGGCAAAGGTATGCTCAGAATACCCTGCAGGTACTGCCCACTATTAGGAAGGGTCAAGAACATGTCTCGTTCAGAGGCCCGGCGCGGCAGTGTTGGAATAGTGCGGACAGAGATGTTTTTAAATGTTGTCCAAACTAAGTTGACATGCTCAGTGGTTTTCTGGATCACTTGGCTGAAGAATGGAGAGAGTTTTGTGAACAACTCCTCATACTGTGAACCGATCCTCCGATATACAAGCTTGTCCGCTTCCAGCTTGGCCAAGCGGCGGCAAAGCTTGGACTTGAGGAACATTAGGTTTTCCGGGCTGAGTCGTCCTATTCCGTCCTCGAGCAGTTTTGCATGCATGATGGCAAGAACAAACTTGTATTGTACGCGACCTGCTTCACCTCCAAGTAATAGACAAAACTGTCGCTGTACTGTAACTCGCAAAACCAGCCAGAAAGGCAATCTTCGCCAAGGCGAGTAAGCATTGTCCCAGCAAACATCATCTCGTACTCGTTTACGGGTAACGGGAGTGGAGATATTGACGCCCTTGGCCTCTAGCAGGGTCATGAGCATTTGGGTGATCAACGCAGGGTTCACTGTGTCACGGCTTTCGGAAATTATTACTCCAGCCTTTTTTGTGTGCGCAGAGAATAGGCCGATTGACTCCGAACTAGCTTGCTCTAGGAACCGTGCCAGATTTTCTTGAAAGGAGGGTTCAATGAAGTCTGCAAACGGGAGGGCTACAGAGCGTCCCGGGAAGTCCGATTGCAGAGCGTTTTCGGACTCCAGAACGCTTTTTGAGATGGGTGAGGCTTCGAAGGCTTCAAATATAACGTTCGCGTTTGGGCCACTAATTAAAATATCCCAGGTCAGAAATACTGGATGTTTATAGTGTTGTTCAAGAGACTTACCTAATGTCCCGCCGGATAATAATTCCTGCATTTTGTTCTGCAACATGTAGTATCAGGGTCTCTCCTGGCTGAAGTTCTGAGAACCCCTTCAGGAGGGATGCTTTGGTGAGAGTCCCCTCGAGGTTAAGGAGCAGGCAAGTCTGCAGTGAACGATAAACGTGGTGACAAGCTCTGGCAAGTGGACCGCTTTGGACAACTCTGAGGTCCTGAACAGCATCCAGCATGCGCGTCGTTAGGTCCTTTTCGATATTTTCGATATGGGAGTCGCGAGAACCGGGGAGCTTGGGTGGGAGCGCGATATGCTGGAAAACCGAAAGTAGGAGCTTAGTGCCGTCCACAGCCATGGTGGGCAAATCTATCGAGGGGTTCGAAGAGGAAACATCCGGGTAGGATAGAAACTGTACTGGAGACGCGATGGCCGAAGAAATTTATTGTGTGGCGGGGTTGATGTGACTGGCGGCCTCAAAGCAACCCTTACCCAGGTCGCGTCTGAGACAGCAGGTGGCAGGTGGAAAGGTGGAAGTGTGCTGAAGTGGGCAGAACTTTCAGCTTCAAGAAGTCCTCCAGGTAAATGTAGAAGCGGAAGTCCAACAATATAGAAGAAAAAGTAAGTTTACCCCGGCCGGAAGCGGTGGAAGCTTGTGTGTGCCTTGCAAACAGATTGACAAGCACAAGCGAGTGTTGCTGGGCGACTACACGGGAGTGAGTAAACAGGAGACAACATCCATAGGATAACCAGGGTTATAAACAAATGAAACAAACAGTGAGACTGTCTCCCCAATGGAAGGATACAAGTCTGTTTTGCAGAGTGATAACACATCGTGCTGCAGGCAATTCTTAAATGCCTGCGCCCGCATTGACGGGCCAATGACGTGGAATGCATAGACATGATACAAGAACAAGTATAGAAAAAAGCAAAAGAATCAATTCTATGTAGATATCTATGACCTACATCTGCGCAGCTTTGATACGAACAGCGCTTTGCGTAGAGGATGAAGTTCGTCAGGGAGCAATGGTCGTTGAGACATGTGGGACTTTAACCAGACGCGCGCCAGGCGCACAAAATTGACGCCAGATCACGTGTCTAGAACGAGTTTTCGGCGGCTAACCCCGACCACAATATCGCTCCCAGATGCTTTTGGATATTTACTAGACTACTGGCATTGCCTGCACTTGTGTGCGAGGATTTTTCCTTTAGGTTGCAGGTTTCAAGCCTGTGGCCAAGGGGCTTCAACAAAAAAAAAAAAAAACCTCCAAAGATTCCTTGTTTACTCCTCAAGTTTGGATCTTTGGATTCCTCTACATTCCTTTGGAATGAAAAGAGGCCCCAGACAACATCCTTCAGGTTTGAGGCCAAGCTGTCTTGCCCACCTGTGTGCTCTGATGGGCTATTCAGTCCCTACTGCTCATACTCTCTGAAGGAAGGTGATGAAGCCCTGATTCACTGGATTACTATGATATATCTGGATTTTCTCTCTTGTATCAAGCAGACGTCTTTGTCCGGACCTGCTGGGAAGAGCCTTAAAATTAATACTTTCAAGCTGCATTTTATCACAGACTAGATGTTTCAGCCAACCCATTTTTGGGATTATCATGATGCTCGTTAAACTTTCTCTCCTCACCTCATACTACTGTTCCTGGCGGTATCTGCTTTCAAATACATGAACTGGGGGATGATGGCTTTAATCCTCAGCTGGGGCATATGTATGTTGCTGTGTGCTTTATAATAACAAAGTTGTATCTTCGCTAACAAAGTGCTTCATTTTAGCCTTCATGGTTGCAGTGTTAACAGCCTGTCGACCTCTTTACGCGTATTGGGGGGCTATCAACCTTGTTTATGGATTCTGGTCGAGGTAAATCCCGCTGTAATATGTGCCTCCATCCCGACTCTCCATCCTCCTTACTTCCTGGGTTCAAAAAATCCGCGTTATGGCAGTCGGGTATGATGTCTTTTGCAGGGTGTTCATAGACTTCTCGCAGTGCGATTCCTGGGCAACCAAGGAGGACTGGTGGAATCTTTGGCTCCTTCTCTCGCCACCAAAGCTCCAAGACCCCATGGCCATCGGTAGACAGCGTGAATGTACTGGCATAAACACTGTGATAGCGGTATTAGCAGCTTCCGGAACAAGAAACTCGTCGCAGACCTTGTTCAGAACTTACGATGTATGGCACATATGGAATAATACCAGGTCTTCGGTTTTCCTCCATAGGATACGAGAGGCCTCTTCATCCGTGAGGAAAGACTGCTTTACATATCTCCGGGCAAATTGGCCATCAAAAAGCATCGTGCCTGGCTTCTCGGATCATCTTCCTGCGCGCACGACGGACTGTGGGGTTCGGAGAGTTGGCGGGCGGCCGTGATGGGACCGCTAGAGAATCATCTGAGGACATGGTCGGAACTGGGTCGACAATCAGCTGCTCTTGACGTCGGAAGAAGCCGTCCGATTGATCGCAGGACGAAACAAAGAGAATCAGAGACAGAGACCAACAACAAAACCAGTGTGAGGATGAAGCTATGGAAAGTTGATGAGAACAATGGCAACAGTGGTGATGATGGTGGTGGAAAGTTACAGATGGGAACTCAGTCTCGCCGGACTTAGCCGGTGCAGGTGCTGATGACATCAGCCCCTCAAAACCCAGAGAAGTATAGTATCCATGTCCACCCAAATTGTTTGTTTTTGTAAACAAAACCCATGCCCAGAATGTTTTCCTCTTATTCCTTAGCTACAAGAATCAATAACTTCAATACCCTTTTTATCAAGTTTTATCAGTCGAGGTAATTCCTCCACTGCTTCATTGACTCAACTCGTACGTAGAATATGAGCGGTCCGGCGACGAGAGTCCTGCAGGCGATTTATGCCGAGCATCTCCAGAGGAGAAATTCTCCGTCGCAGTCGCACTACTATACCGCATCTGTGAATGCATTTTGAGAGATGTATACAAGAAGGAGGTGGTTTCAGTCCAGGTTGTGGAGGCCATTTCTCTTCGCTTCCGCGCATAGGCAGCAAACCTCCCGCCATCCCTCCCGATGCATTCCTTCGCAGATGAGCCGGACGATATAGAAGGCCTGCGATCCGTCCTGTCCGCAAGCCATGTTATCCTAGGTTATTACTGGTCTATCATCTCCCATCTCTGTGTCAGGAAATGTAAGGGATAACATCACTAGTCGCGCCACCAACAGCCCGGCTCATTCCCCGCCATCTGAGCACTTCCGCAACCGTCATCCGAATCCCCATGGGCGACGACCTGCGACTGGAATGCCATGACCATCTCCTACAGGACAGGATGGTGGGGCTGGCAGAGGCGGGGATCGTAAGGGGAGGAGGAGCAGGCTGTGGCTTCAATTCACCATTATTGGACGCGGCGTTTCCGGATGATGGCCTGTTTGAAATGGAAACTTTACCGCCTAGTGTGTAGGGTAGGATTCAAGGGATTTAGTGCCCGTAACGGGACGTCAGAAGTCGTGTTCCGAAACAGCATACATGCCCCAGACTCGGCACGGATATATACTACAACCCGGCTGACTTACTTTAGACTCGACGGAGGTTTTGCATGCGGATACCAACAATATAACTCCTCCACTGGGGGTTTAACCAACGCTGAAGAAGGAAATGTTATTTCCCAGCCGTCCCGGCAGGTTTGGATTGGTTCGCCATTCCTCCCGCACTCTACTCACCCCACCCGTCGTCCACTGCTGGTCATCCACTAGGCTCTAAGTCTTCTGCTACCAATCAAACTTGATCATACAGGTCCAAAACCTATGCTGAAAACGAAGTACCCAGTGATTCCGAGACAGCAATGGGAGGATACATGTATGCCTTTGCAGGAGCTAGATCCTGCAACTGGCAACTGATCCTAGCTTCTGGATGAACTGCTTGAGTCTGCCACTAGCTAGCCGGAATGATACCGCAGGCCCCGTTAGCAATTTCCTCTTTGATCCTGCACGAAGGCCGAAAATCTGGTGTAAGATGAAATACGAGACTTAATGGAGGGTGTGGCTGGAGGCCTAGTACCAATACACTATCAACTGGGAAGCGTGAATGATGCTAAGGACGATGTCAATGAGGGGATTTCACTGCCCATATATCCATACACAGATGCGTGGATACCCCAATCCGGGATGCTGCGGATTTTCGTCTACCTCGCCCGCCCTTCTCCTCTATTCCCATTTGCATGTACATAAAACAAGGTCCAAGCTGCGATGCCAAGCGCGACGTCTATTTGAGGCATATGATACAGGCGTTACCACGTGGTATTGCAGCGATGGCTTTGGGTTGCACGGGCCCAGATAGCTAACTACCTAGGCATGCAGGGCTATTTTTGGATAAATTAAAATTGTTTTTATTTTTGTTTTCATCTTGAGAAAGTAGGGATGGAATGGGTCAATCTGATGGGCCACCTAGTACTCAATGTTAATGCTGCTGTTTACGGAGAGCAATGCAAGATGCCACTTAATGAGTGTAAAGAAAGAAGAGATCAATAAAGTAATGTTTTGTCTTTTCCCTAAACCCCCCCAGTGCATCAGCAGTGGCCTTTCCATCAAGCGTTGGAGAAATCAGATTGGTTGGGTAAGTTAAATTACCTTGGAACACGCCATTGCCGTAACTTACAGCTAAATTACGGCGCCACCGTAATTAAACTTTGCGCTAAAATAACCTAAAATTAACCGCATCCTATCAAGCCATGCTGCCAACCTCCAAATCCGGTCCTTTGCCGGAAGCTTTGTTTTCTTCTGTCGGAACTGTGTGTGTGTCTGTCTGTCTGTCTGTCTAATGGCACGCCTGGAACTTAGTCGTATCCAGATGGGGGCCTGCTGGGCCACGGCTGCAGCTTTCCAGAGAGCACAATACTATGGTCACCCATTCAACGGGAGCGGCTCGGTGCTTGAGCAAAGCATTGTCTATGATCATTGTTCATACCCGGATCAACAGACAGGAGGTGCGACACCCGCGAAAGATCAGCCAAAGGATCTTCAACTGAAGCCAAATATGTGTCCATGTGCCATATGGTGAGGCTTTTCAGTTCCCTGGTGCATCCTTTCGCACGACACGGCCTAGGACAACTGATGTCCTTCATAGGGCTGCTTACTCATTTCTCGTGTATGCCAGAGTCATGTTTTATTGCAAGTGCATTCTGAGGACCCTTAGGGAAGGAGTGATTTAAAAGATATTCCCTTGTCCTACGCCAGACACAATGAATGGGATATACTTGGTATATGGGACCACGGTTAGCTGCGGACTAAGATATCTGAGACTCTCACCCAGAAAACAAAGCAAGGTGAATAAACTCTAGTGACGCGAAGAAAATTGTCCGAAGACGGTATGTGGGGTGCGGGCTGACTATATATAAATTTCGCCGTAATCCGCTAACCAAGAGGCCAGAATGACCGATGCACTCGAAAAGTGCAACTTTCATATCGTCCTGGATACGAATTTGCCTCTGTTTTCGACCTCCTCGACTTACTTAGCCCTGGTAATTGCTCATAACGAGGGATGGACAACATTGATGTGACCCAGCGGCAGAGTGTATGTATTCGTCAGCTTTTATATTGTGTGTTGCGTTCTCACGATGTTGTCTGACTAGGAACCGATTGCCATTGTTGGCAGTGCTTGCCGCTTCCCCGGAGGATGTAACTCACCCTCCAAGTTGTGGGAGCTTCTACGCGAACCCCGCGATATTCTTCGCAAGATTCCCAAGAGCCGCCGCTTCAATATCGAAGCATTCTATCATCCTGACCCCTCGTACCATGGAACCACGCATGTTCAACATTCGTATTTCCTAGACGAGGATCTAGCTCAATTCGATGCAAATTTCTTTAACATCACGGCCAAGGAGGCCGAATCCATGGACCCACAGCAGAGGTTTCTTATGGAAACTGTCTATGACTCCCTATGTGCCGCTGGATTACCAGTGGAGAAGCTTCGTGGCACCCCAGTAGCTGTATATGTTGGTCTCATGTGTGATGACTGGACTGGAATGCTACAAAAAGATCTTGATACGCTCCCAATATATTCCACTACTGGTTCCTCGCACAGTATTATGTCAAGCCGCCTCTCATACTTCTTCGGCTGGCACGGCCCGTGTTTGACCATAGACACAGCTTGTTCTTCAAGCCTAGTTGCTGTGCACGAGGCGGTCCGGGTTTTACGCAGTGGGGAGTCAAAGGTCGCTATTGCAGCCGGCGCTAACCTAATATTGAGCCCAGGTACGTCAAAAATAAAAAAGTAGCTATACTTGGTCTGACTCGGATAAAATTATAGATCACTATATCGCGGAAAGCAAATTCCCCATGCTCTCGCCTACGGGCAGATGCCGAATGTGGGACGCTTCAGCCGATGGATACGCTCGTGGCGAAGGAGTTGCTTCCCTCGTCCTCAAAACCCTCAGTCAGGCTATCCTTGACGGTGATCACATAGAATGCATTATCCGCGAAACCGGAGTCAACCAGGATGGTCGAAGCTCGGGGCTAACTGTGCCAAACCATTTTGCTCAAACCAATCTGATCCGTGAAACCTATGCACGGGCAGGCTTAGATGTTAGAAAGCCTTCGGATTGCCCGCAGTTTTTCCAGGCCCACGGCACAGGAACCAAGGTTGGAGACCCTCAGGAGGCAGAAGCAATTCACGACGCCTTTTCCTCGGTGTTCAATGGTAGTAGTGACAAACTCTATGTTGGATCTATTAAAACAATCATTGGACACACGGAAGGAACCGCAGGGCTAGCAAGTTTAATTGCAGCATCGCTCGCAATTCAGAATAGTACCATACCACCGAATATGCACTTTAATAGCCTCAACCCAGATCTTGCTAGCTTTTGTTCGCATTTCGATATTCCCACAACGCCCGAACAATGGCCTGCTCTTGTGCCTGGAGGAGTTCGACGTGCCAGCGTCAATAGCTTCGGATTCGGTGGGACCAACGCACATGCTATCATCGAGGAATACATCCCTATAGACCAAACGCTAAACCCGGCTTCAAATCACATCTTGTCAACACCGTTCACGTTTTCTGCGAATTCAGCCACTTCGCTAAAGTCAACTCTGTCGGAGTACTTGACTTTTTTGGCCATCAATCCGGAAACCCCTCTTAGAGATCTGGCATGGACGCTCCAGTATCGCCGGTCAATCTTACCCAACCGTAAAACAATTGTCGCTCTTAGCTATGATGAAATTTGTGAAAAGATCGCCGAAGAGTTGAACGACCACGACCCGAATTTCGCCTCCCGCTATGGAAGTATAGAAAACCCGCAAATACTTGGAATATTCACTGGCCAAGGCGCGCAATGGCCTCGCATGGGATATATATTATTATTAAAATCTCCTTTCGTTGCTAAGAGGATTGCTGATTTGGACGAGTTTCTCGCCACCACCCCTGCTGGAGACCCCCCAGAGTGGTCTATTAGGGAGGAACTCATGGCCCCAGATAGCTCGTCACGCCTTGGCGAGGCGGAAATTTCACAACCTCTTTGCACTGCTGTACAAATAATTCTCGTTGACCTGCTCCATGCAGCTGGAATAAAGCTAAAGGCCGTTGTCGGTCATTCCTCTGGTGAGATTGGGGCGGCGTATGCTGCGGGGCTTTTGTCAGCACCTGACGCTATTCGGATCGCCTACTATCGTGGCCTTTATTCCAAGTTGGCACTAGGAAAGGGTGCAATGCTAGCTGTCAACATGTCCGCTGAGGAGGGCGAAAGGTTCTGCAACTCGGGTGATCTAAATGGGCGCATTTCGATCGCTGCATACAACTCAAGCTCGAGTCTTACTTTGTCGGGTGACGAGGATGCAATAGAGGAGGCGATTGATATCTTGAAGACGAACCAAAAGTTTGCGCGTCGGTTGAAGGTCGACAAAGCTTACCACTCGGTTCATATGAAGCCTTCGGCAGGTCCTTACTTAGATGCAATAAGTCGCTGTGAGGTGAAGGTGCTGCCACCTCCCACGAATCGCCCAATCTGGTTTTCCACCGTCATAAAAGGGTGCGTTATGGCGGCCGACAAATTGGATGGCAACTACTGGGTGAACAATATGATCCAGCCAGTGCTGTTCTCTTCAGCCATCGTCACTGCTACAAATGCAGTAAAATCGCTTGACCTCACAGTTGAAATCGGCCCCGATCCCGCTCTCAAAAGTCCAGCTATGAACAATTTGGCTGAGATGGGCATGCAGCCACCCTACACTGGTGTTCTATCCCGCGGAAAAGATGACCTAAAGGAAATGTCGTCTGCCTTGGGATTTATTTGGACGAATCTTGGTATGGGCTCGGTCAACTTTGACAACTTTGATAAAGTTGTTAATGGTGATAATGTCACAAGAACTATGGTTCCTGATCTACCTGGCTACCCATTTGATCATCAACGATCATACTGGATCGAACCAAGTGCCCCCCATGCGCCCGATAGTCCTCCCCATCCATTGCTGGGTAAGCGCTGTCTTGGCACCACAACATCGAATGAGATCCAATGGAGAAACATTCTAAAGCCAAGTGAGATACCCTGGCTTCGTGGGCATAAGCTGCAAAATCAAGTAATTTTCCCTGCCACAGGCTACATTGTAATGGCTATTGAGGCTATTCTTCCCCTGGCTTGCAGGACAGAGATCTGTTGCTTGAAGATTGAGGATATCATTTTTGAACGCGCCATCTCGTTTTATGACGACAATGCAAGCGTGGAGACATTATTCAGCATTAAAATCCATAGGTCGAATAGCAGGTATATTTCGGTCGACTTTGAGTGTTACTCTCGCCCTGAGGGCGATAGCGCTATGGCTGGCAATGCTCGGGGACGTATCGAGGCCCAGTTAGGCCCGCTGTCAGGCGACACTCTACCGTTCACGCAGCACACCAACCAGTTCAACCTGGTAGATGTCGATGTAAATCGTTTCTACTCTGCCCTAGACAAGATCGGCTACCAATATTCCGATCCCTTCCACGGCCTAGAGACCATCAAGCGAAAGATGGGCTGTGCATTTGGAACGCTGATTGACCAGTCTGGGTCCAAGTGGGAGGACAACCTTGCTCTCCATCCTGGTATGCTCGACACAACGCTACAGGCCGCGCTTGCCGCCTTCTGCTACCCCTCAGACGAGACTCTCCGCGCCATAGTTGTACCAGTATCCATAGATTCCCTCATAATTAATCCATATTTCTTGCAGGCCGAAGACCAAAAGCACGCCAATTTACACTGGGAAGCAGTCGTCCGAGACGAAGAGGATAACAATGTTACGGCTGACGTGCAGCTTTTCGCGGGGGATAAGAAGCACACATTCCTTCAATTTGACGGTGTGACACTAAGACCATTAACACCACTCGGACCCGAAGATGATGCCACGTTGTTTTCTCACTTTGACTACCTTCAGGCGAGCCCAAATGGTTGTGCTGCGGTGGGCGATAATAGAGTTAGTGCAGAGGAATTTATAATCGGCAAAGATATGGAGAGGCTGGCGCTATTCTATATTCGCCGCCTATCTGAAATGTCCCATGAAGACCGGGCGAATGCTCTTCCGCATCACAAACATTTGCTTGCTTGGGCCGATTATACAATGGACAGGGTTCGTAGTGGACAACATATCTCTGTTGAGCCTGCCTGTCTTGAAGATACTGAGGAGAAGATCCTAGCATTAACTGACAAGTAGGTACTTTTTTTTTTTATATATAAGGACAGAACCCCCTTTTAATGCTATATCCTCGGAACAATGTTAACGCAAAACATTTTAGATATCGGGACCGTGTCGATGCCTTGATAATTGAATCGACAGGGCAAAACCTCCCCGCCACAATTCGATCACAAGCAAGTATCCTAGAACACATGACTAAGGACAATATGCTGGATAGACTATATGGGGAGGCTATTGGTCTAAACGTGGCCAACCTATGGGTGGCTAGTATGGCAAAACAAATCAGTCACCGCTACCCGCAGATGAAGATCCTTGAGATTGGTCGGTCACATCTTATCCATGCACATTTGAACGAAGGCCTAGTTAACTAATTCCCTCGTAGGAGCTGGAACGGGCGGTTCCACACAAGCCATTCTTCCTGCCCTTGGAAATGCGTTTTCGTCATATACTTTTACCGATGTCTCCAGCGGGTTTTTTGAGAGGGCAGAGGAGAAATTCAAAGAGTATTCGGACAGAATGGTTTTCAAGGTATTCGATATGTTGAAGCCAGCTGCAGATCAAGGTTTTGTAGAGGGAACATATGATATGGTACTCGCTTCGAACGTCCTGCATGTTGCTGATGATATGGATGACATGATGTTAAATGTTCGTCGACTGTTGAAGCCTGGCGGTTTCCTCGTTGTGCTTGAGATATTTACCAATGAACTGCTACGAAATGGCCTCATCATGGGCGGCTTGCCCGGTTGGTGGGTTGGTGCTGATAGCGGGCGACCCCACGGCCCCATGCTAACACTAGATGCTTGGGAGAGTCTCGTTAGCAGATGCGGCTTTGGTGGAATCGAGACATGCACCCCTATATTCGATAAAGTGTACTCCGCTGCTGTTTGGGTAGCCCAAGCTATCGACGATCGCATCGACATTCTCAGGAATCCAACGACAAGCGATGTATTTTGTTCCGAACCACCTCTACTAGTGGTCATTGGAGGCAAATCAGTTACCGCCAACCAACTATCCGAACAAGTCACAGATATTCTCTCCGATCGGTTTTCTTCATATGTCCATCTCCCTTCGGTTGAGGATCTGACCTCATGGCCCATTCCCCCAGGCGCGACCGTTCTGAGCCTAGTGGAGTTGGACGAACCCTTGATGAGGACCTTCACGGAGGGCAAGCTCGACGGTCTTAAGATTCTTTGGGGGAATGCCAGAAATGTTCTGTGGGTCACTCAAGGTGCCAGGTGCCATGAACCATACTCGTACATGATGTTTGGTATATCCAGAGTTGTGCGCTTCGAGCATCCGAATCTCAATCTGCAAATGCTAGATATTGACACACTTGATGAGTTTTCTGGGAAGTATATTGCTGAAGCATTGCTGAGGCTGCAGTATCTGGACAGCCTACACTGGGAGAGCAAGGCTGAAGACATCCTCTGGTCCTCGGAACCTGAAATATTTCTCGAGAATGGCCGGACACTTATTCCTCGTCTTTATCCGAACGAACTGCAAAATATGCGCGCTAATTCAAACCGGCGACGCATAGCCAAACAAGTGAATCCCAGAGAATCCACCATTAGGATTGTTGGATCGGGGCTGGCTTTTGAACTCGAAGAAACCATGGCACTGGAAGTTCCCCCCGCAAGTCTTGGGCACACGAAATCTGGCACAATCCGTATCCAGCACTCCCTACTGCAGTTCATCAGAATAGGATCGGCTGGAAGCTTTATGATATGCATTGGTACTAAGGACGACGAACACCATTCTACTGTCCTAACTCTAGCGCACGCCGCAGAGTCCTTAGTTCCTCTAGAGTCGATGTGTTCAATCACCCTCCCTAAGTTTTTATCTTGCGGAAAAATGGCTCTCTTGACAGTGGGGGCATATCTAGTCGCACAACAGGTCCTCGACATGGTTCCAAAGGATAGTACCGTGTTAATCCATGAACCAGACATGGTTCTCAAGTCGACAATATCCCTCAAAGCAGCCAGGGAGAATACCTCGGTCGTCTTTACAACCTGTCAGGCCGAGAAGCACGGTGCTGACTGGACCCTGATCCACCCAATGTTATCCACCCGAAAATGGCGAGGGAAGATCCCAGCGGATGTATCTCTCTTTATCGACTTCTCGTTAAAGGATAGCCCCAGCGCCGAAATGGCTCGGACTATCCGAAAATTACTACCGCACTATTGTGTGCAAACAGATGCTTCAAGGTTTTTCGGTAACAAGATACAGGTTCGAAATGGCGAGCCTATCCTCGAAGCGGGGAACGCGCTCCATAAAGCTTGGGCGGAGAGCACGACGGCTAATGTAGGCGTTGAATCTGTTAATTCTATTCCTCTGAACGAAATTTCCAACCATAACCCGACTGATGCGACTCTTACTGTCGTGGACTGGATGGTTCCGACCGTCCCAGTTCTTGTCCGACCCATCGACAGGAACAGCCTCTTTAAGTCTGACAAAACGTACCTAATGGTTGGTTTGTCTGGGGAGGTTGGTCAATCGTTGTGCCAGTGGATGGTCAGCAAGGGAGCTCGTTTTGTTGTTCTCGCGAGCCGCAATCCTGTCGTTGAGCCGGAGTTTATCAGCTCATTGGAGGAGACTGGGGCAAGCATTCGCGTAATGTCTATGGATATTACTTGTCAGGAATCCCTCAAACGCTGTCTAGATGATATTGACAAGACTATGCCAGAGATTTATGGGGTTGCCAACGGAGCCCTGATTGTGGCCGACTCCACGTTCGAAAAATTGGACATGGACAGCATGAACAAGGTACTAAAACCCAAGGTCGAAGGGAGCAAGTTGCTGGATGAGGTATTCCACGAAACACCTCTCGACTTCTTCATCATGTTTTCTTCCCTCGTTTCATGTCTTGGAAATACCGGCCAAAGTAACTATTGCGCGGCCAATATGTTCATGACATCCTTGGCATTCCAGCGCCGTAGACGTGGTGTTGCCGGCTCCGTGATCGACCTTAGCTCGCTGATGGGTATTGGCCATGTCGGCCGTTCAGAGGTCTTCGACGCCGAATATTTTGCCGGAATAGGTGGCACCAGCGTATCTGAACGGGATCTCCACCAGATGTTCGCAGAAGCCATCAACGTTGGAAAGCCGGATTCTACAGAAAGCGCCGAAATCGTCACCGGCATAAGTCCAATGTATACCGACGAGCTAGAATTGATGAAGGTCAAATATCGCAGTGACTTGAAATTCTCCCATTTCGTCAGGGAGAGACCCACTAACCAAGGATACCCCAGCGCTTTGTCGACTATGTCTGTAAGGGCTCAGCTCCCGGATGTTAAAAGCGTTAGCCAACTGGCTGGGATCCTTCTAGGTATGTATAACGCCACATCTACCAGTCTCCGTATAACCTTTTTGGGCATCGCTAATCCGTCTGGCAGAATCGTTCAAAGCACGTATGAAGAAAATACTTCGAATCCCGGCCGACGAAATAATCGACGAGAACAAAGGCCTTCTTGATTATGGCGTAGACTCGCTCGTCACTATAGACCTCCGGTCTTGGTTCGTCCGCGAGTTGGACGTCGATATGCCCGTTCTCAATGTGCTTGGGGGAAACTCGATCGCCAGTCTCATTAGCGATGCTATTGGTAGAATTCCAACTACCCTTATCGATGTCAGCAAGCTCGCTGGTGGTGATGGACATACCGAAATTCCTGCACCCATTGTCCCGAAGCCAATCAACGCGGGACCGGAATATATGACAACAAAATCTATAACCACACAAGAATCGTCTTTAAACGAGGAGCAAATACCGAATTATTATGGATACCCAATTGGCACGGCTGATACACGTACCCCGTCTCTGACCGCCGTGGAGGATTATATCGACAAGGCTATATCATCGTCTGGCAGCGCGTCTATGGACGAGTCAGAATTGGAACTCGCCGATGCCATCAACGGATCGAAGGTTAGCTGGAATTTGTCTTGAGTCTTATTACTAGGAATGACAGGGCAGGCTACCTTTGATGGCTACACACTATTTGCTTATTCCATGACAGGCAGCTGATATTCTGAGGTTCCAAGGAGTTTCCTTTGCTTGTTTTTATTTTTATTTTTATTTTGCTTTTGCTTTTGCTTTTGCTTTCTCGGCTTTTTATTTGGTGGGGAAGAAGGCAACGGCTGTTTTAATTCCATTTTTCATTTATTATCCTCTTTTTGTGTTGCATTGCCTTCAATATGAATGATGTTGTGCATTTTTTGTTTCTGGTGGCTGTATTGATACTGAACTATATGGTAACGTCGATAACACCTAGTAATTTATAATCCGCCGATTTCGGAATTTCATTCCCCCACCTGCATTAGTAATCGTCATTCTCCGCCACCATCAAATCTGATATCATAAGCAGCAGCCGACCTGGAGAAAAATCCATTTAACAAGACATACGGCCACGGAAGTGTTTATTGAGGGAGGGAAGAAAAGAAGAACAGAAAAATCAGCATTCACTACTCCCTATCTTGTCCACCTCTAGTATTGCTGGTATACCATAAAGATGGCTCCGTCACTGGAGGAGCCAACCTCCGAGGTCGTCAATGCCCTCTCCAAAGCGGCGCCCAAGCTCGTCGCGCCAGAGCCAGGTATGTTGTCTCTGATATATCTACAGCATCATCGTTACATCCTAACCCCATAATCTTTACTCCAGAACACTGTCCCGGCCCAGAATCCGAACAAGCAGGCAAAGGCGATGCCTGCGCAGGCTGTCCCAACCAATCCATCTGCGCCTCCGCCCCCAAGGGCCCCGACCCAGACATCCCCATCATAACCGCCCGGCTGGCCTCAATACGACATAAAATACTCGTGCTATCAGGCAAAGGGGGTGTCGGGAAATCGACCTTTTCCTCCCTCCTCGCGCAGGCCTTTGCCTCCAACCCCGACTCGACTGTCGGAATCATGGACACAGACATCTGCGGGCCCTCCATACCCAAGATGATGGGTGTCGAGGCGGAAACGATCCACATCAGCAACGCGGGATGGAACCCCGTCTGGGTATCGGATAACCTGGCCGTGATGAGCGTGCAGTTTATGCTGCCGAACCGGGACGATGCGGTGATATGGCGCGGGCCGAAGAAGAATGGGCTGATTAAGCAGTTTTTGAAAGATGTTGAGTGGGGGGAGTTGGACTATCTGATCGTCGATACGCCGCCGGGCACGTCTGATGAGCATCTATCGGTTAATTCGTTCCTGAAGGAATCTGGAGTTGACGGGGCTGTTGTGGTTACTACGCCGCAGGAGGTGGCGTTGTTGGACGTGCGCAAGGAGATTGATTTCTGTCGGAAAGCGGGGATCCGCATATTGGGGCTTGTCGAGAATATGTCTGGCTTCGTCTGTCCCAAATGTACGCACGAGTCTCAGATCTTCAAGGCTACGACGGGTGGTGGAAGGCGGCTGGCGAAGGAAATGGATATTCCGTTCCTCGGGGCTGTGCCTCTTGATCCCCGCGTGGGCATGGCGTGCGACTTTGGTGAGAGCTTCATGGATAACTTCCCTGACAGCCCTGCCTCTACTGCCTTGAGAGAGGTTGTGAGAAGCGTGGGCAAGCTAGTCGGAGAGGATCCTGATGAGGTTCTTCCCAATGTGGGATTGACTAAGGAGTCTTGATGATCAGGCTATCTGACCTCTGTTCCGTCCTGTACGCATGAAAAGGGGGTGGCATTTTGATTTTCCGATTGGGACTGGCGTTTTGGGAACGACAGATATATACGACATTGTATCACGGGCATTTTCATTTTCAGATACACAGCCTGGCGTTGGGAATGTTTGATTTCTTGTTTTTGGACGGCGTGTGGACATCTATGATACTCGGCATTTCATGGCACACTCTATTCCTCCCCAGCCCCCTTTCCATGTCCTAGATACCACAACTAGTAGTAGAATTAGATAACAATTAACGACACATCAAATAATTCCGCTAATTCTTCATCCAAATATAATAATATCCCTTGCCCCTCACCCAAATGTTCTGACAAAAGCACACACGAAGCGAGGGTAAGGACGTGTTAGGATAGACACAAGCATAGAGGGCGTTCTCCAACTCTAGCAGCCGACGTGTTCACGTTCCTATTATTAGACGTTGTCATATCTAGACTGACATCTCGAACGGGTATGTAACTCTTTAGGCCCCAGAAAAACGAAGAGGGGAGTTCTGAATTTCTGCTTCCAAGATGCCTCAACTAGGGAGCGGTATTCATGAGGTTTGAGGTACGCGCTGAAGATGTATTGGAAATTGCATCACACGTTATACTGAGAGGACGAGGGGATGAGATGAGCTGAGGTGGGCTGAATATGAAGGTATAATTATCTGACATCAAACCCTCAAGTCTCAGGATAGATACGAGTAACTAGCAAAGGGGGTAAACAAAGAGCCGTCGCAAATAGCCCACGTTGCCGAGAGGGCATTCACACCCCATTAATAGAACTACATATGAGAGCCAAGTACTCATCCATGTCGTATATACTGTCGCGAAAGGCTTGGGAGTTGAGAATGCATACCAGTGATGAGAGAGAGAAGATGCAAATTCAACAGACTCCGAGATCCGAGATGTTTTACTGCTGATATTAGGATGCCCAGTGCGCTGTGACAAACCTGTGACGGTCATTGCGCTCAAACATCATACCATACCCGTCAACCAGACCTGATATTTGTAGCAATGAAGCAGCAAACTTTACCTAGGGTTGGATCAAAATAAATATTCCACTGCACGGCGGCTACACTCACGACAAAACAACACCCCCCAACAGCGGCCTTGTGTGCCATCCAACGAATGTCAGAGTCAAACAAAATCCTCAACCTCCGAGAGTCTGGGGTGGACAATTTGCGCTGGGAGGACCAGGAGGCTAACCAGGCTTGAAACAGCCAGGGTGTGTCGCAGATGCCCAGGGTTCCTTTGGGTTGATTTGCCCTTGTTGATGTTTCAATCGCTGGCGGTTTCGGCACTCCCCACCGCATGGCTTCGACAGCGTGCTCATTGGCAGGTTCCTGAACCGCCATTTGAAGTCGGGGATGATCCTTGGCCCCTGATGATTCCTGGCTGACGGGAGCAAGCCAAGCTACACCAAAAACCCTGCACAGCTTCTTTCCGCCACTTTTATTAAACGACACACGAACCTGTAACGAAGCCCAAGCGCAAACGACGGGGATAGGGAGCCCAGACCCCATCGCTGCGGCGAATGGGCGCTGCTGTTTGGTTGATCGCCCGCTATCATGCTCTCCGCTCAACGGCTCCGGTGCTGCTGAATGGCCAGCGGGGAAATCAGAGCCCGATGCCAGGGAGAATGCTCGTCCCTCACTCGCTGTATCTTGCTCCCAAACACCTCCCCCTGGTGTCCTAACCGACATGGTGTCAAATCTCGGAGCGTGTCAGGGGTGTTTTGCAATGCGGTGGATGAAGGGCTTTTACAGGCCTTTTCCATGCCGCCGCGAGCATCAGGCTCCATAATTCGTCCGCTGCCAGCCCCGCGAGCGAAGCTGTTGTCTTGGTGGGCTGGGCAGTCCCTGGCGGCGCGAGGCCAAGCGACGTCTGGCGGGCTTGGGTGCTGGGCGGGGGGGCAATTTGTAGCAGCGAACAATGGGCGGCAGTTGTTGGCCTGGGACACAAGGGCATTATTTTGCCTTCTGGCTGGTTATATTGTGCTGTGTGTTTCCTTGTTTCTCTTTTCTTCTTTCATTGCCGTTGTGTGAAGCGTTGTGCTTTTTCTTTCTTTTCTGATACCTTTCCCGCATCTTCTTCTCCCCTGTTTTATTCTCTCCTTTGACCGGTTCACTTTCACTTCTGCTGCTGGCCGTCTGGTTCCCAGGGCGCCAGAGCTGTCATTCTGCTTTTAACAATTCCATTCTTGTTCTATATTCCTCTGTTTACATTGTCTGCTTTGCCTGAGGCATATTCCACCACCATCCCCTGGGTGCCCGTCGCCCTCTTTGCTCGTGTCTGGACACAGCCCACACTCCCTTTTATACCATTTCGATTCTTGTACCCGGTACCGGTACCTCTCTTCATAGTGTCCACACGTTGAGCTGCATGTAAACAGACACAATGCAGTGGCTACAATCGTTGCTGTTCCTTTCCCTCCTCTCCTTTGCTGCAGTGCTTGGAGCCCCCTCCGCCCATCAAAACCGCCCGAGAACCTTCAAAGTCGACCTGGTGCGTCGGTCTAACTACGTTCCAAATGGATTGGCTGCCATAAAGAAGGCGTATGCCAAGTTTGGTATCATTCCGTCAGATATCAATTTCGGGTCGATGCTGGATCTCCATATCATACCGACAACCGCGGACCGAACAGCTGTAAAACAAGCAGAATCACCCGATGAGAACGGCGCTGTCCAAAATGTTCCAGCACAGAATGATGTCGAGTATCTCTCTCCAGTGACCATTGGCGGGCAGGAGTTTGTGATGAACTTTGATACTGGGTCGGCGGATACGTAGGTCTTAATGATACATGTCAGGGAACAACCTGGACGGCCACACATACTGACGTCCTTCTCTTTCTTGACAGATGGGTATTCAACACTCTGTTAGACCAGTCGCAAACAGCGGGCCATGCAATCTTCGACCCAGCCAAATCCACCACATTCACCGAACTCGAAGGCGCAACTTTCAACATCACCTATGGCGATGCCTCCTTTGCCGGAGGAAATGTTGGCCTAGACACCGTAGATATCGGGGGAGCAACCGTCCAGAAGCAAGCAATTGGCCTCCCAACCGAAGTCTCCGAATCATTCGCCACCGACGAAGCATCTGACGGACTCGTCGGGTTGGCATTCACCACAATCAATACCATGCAGCCCGAAGCACAAACCACCTTTCTCGAAAACTTGGCCCCAGACCTCGATGAGCCTGTGTTCACAGCCCAACTGAAAGCCGGAAAGCCAGGTTCATACGAATTCGGCAAAATTGACCCTGCAAAATTTGCCGGCGAGATGATCAATATCCCCGTCGACAACTCCCGTGGCTTCTGGGAGATCCAGTCGAGCATGTTCATGGTTGAAGGAGACGAGGGCATCACAACCGTCTCGGGGGCCAGCTCAACGACCGCGATCGCCGATACGGGAACGACGCTGATGCTGGTAAATCTCGAGATCGCTGAAGCTTATTATGCCAGGGTTCAGGGGTCTCAGAACTCCCCCGCGGCAGGGGGGTTCATCTATCCTTGCGAGACCGAACTTCCAGACTTGATGGTGTCGATTGGGGATACCCATCTGGCGCGAGTAACTGGTGATTTGATAAATTTCGCGACGGTGGGGACTGATACCACGACTAACCAGGAGCGTGAGTTTTTTCTTGCCTATTCTCATTAATTTATTTCCCTTTTAGCCCTGTCTAACAATGTTCTCTTTTTTACCCAGTCTGTTTCGGAGGCATCCAATCCAACCAAGGCGCCGGCCTGCAAATCTGGGGCGATATCTTCTTCAAGTCGATCTTCGTCACATTCGATCTCCGCGGCCCATCGCTTGGAATGGCGGCTCACGCATGAGCGTGTTCCTCTATTCCCCACTGTCCCCTATCCGATTCTAGCATCAATCACAATATCGAAGAAATGTTCAGATTTCCCCCCCCCCACTGCAAGAGATGAAGATAATTTGACCGACATTTCGAGGCAACAATATTACCGGTCGATAATATATTTTCCGTTTGTATCTGTTAAAAGGAAGGGAGAACCGAGAGCGAGGCTCAGTGGCCGTCGGCGTGGAGAAATGTGAAAGGGGAGAAAATAGGGGGGAGGGTGCTGTTCTGTTTTGAAGAGATTCTATGAGGGCAGACGCTCGAAATGTATCTATCTACTTACACTGCATATATTACGCCCAAAATAGTATATCTGTTCCCTCTCGACGCAATCCTT
The DNA here is from genome assembly GCA_032988465.1 of Onygenales sp. PD_10. Lineage (NCBI taxonomy): Eukaryota > Fungi > Ascomycota > Eurotiomycetes > Onygenales > Onygenales sp. PD_10. Next base: position 60,177 of record JANTQH010000033.1, on the reverse strand, counting down.
TCAGATATCAACTCCAAGTTGTTAAATTGTTTAGTTAAGCGCCGTCCAAGATCGGCGTTCAGCTAGCGCCTAACTTGCAATTTCCACGCCTGGAATTAGGCGCTCTAGGCGCCGCGAGTTTAAACCAAAGCCTAAAATTTTGGTTCGTTAGTTAAGCCAACATCTTCATCCTCCTTGTTCGTTGGAGAGGTCAATATATCCCTCCAACATATACAAACATAGTGTCTAATACTCCCCCCATCCAGCCAAACAATTAATCCGCCCTCGTTCAGCCATGATCCGCGGTTATCTCCAGGTAATGTTGGGTTGGGCCGCCCCTTTCCCGAGAATGTTTACATAATCTCTGACTCACCATCAAGAATTTTTTGACTTCAAAGTTACCAACATCACCAGCTTCCAGATTGTTTAGAGGACATCTCTGTACAAATTCCCCTTCTCTGTCTCATGCACGAGCTAATTCCCTCTCTTAATCTGCCATACGTATAGCATCCCTCCTTCGCGAGCAGACCGATATTCAAGCTGAAGCCCCACGCCGCCCTTCGTTTTCTGCGGCCCTCAGCAACCCCGCAACTCAGGCCACAACGCCCGCCACCATCGCAAATATTGCTGCCCAGCCCAACACCATTCCGCTCTTTGACCACAGCAACCGCATTTCTTAAACCTCCGCTGTCACTACACTCCTCGCGACGCCTACCAGCAGTCCCGCAAACCGCAACCATGGCCACAGCCGCAGCCCCCGCCTCCTCGCTCCTCTCCCTCCTCTACCGATCCTACCCCCGCGCCGTCCCCTCCACCTCCATTGACCTCGACCTAGCCACCGTCACGCAAAAGATCTTCCCCGAAACCACCTACAGCGACGCTGAGCAGGCCGAGATCAAATCATGGATTGTCAAAGTGCAAGAGCACACCAAGACCCTGAGCGGGGAAGACTCCGCTGCGCAATCTGAGCTGCTCGCCGCCCTGAACAAGCATCTAGCAGCCAACACGACGATCCTGGGCGCGAAACCCTCCGTCGTGGATATCGCATACTATGCCATTTTGGCACCAGTTGTCGAGAAATGGACCGCGGACCAGCGGACGGGTGAGAATGGATACCACCATATTGTGCGCCACATCGACTTCGTGCAGAACGCACCACTATTCGGACTCAAGATCCCCGCCGAGGAGAAGGTCGCCATTGACGTGAACGACGTAAAAGTCGTCCCCAAGGCCCTCGAGCCACCCAAGGACGAGAAGGACAAGAAGAAGAAGGAGAAGAAATCCAGCGGCCAGGGCGGGGACAAGAAGACCCTCGTCGTCGGCAAGGGCAAGCAGAGCGAAACCCCCACCTCCTCAGAGGCCCCCTCGACCGCAGAAAACGGCAATGGCAAAGGAAAAGGAAAAGAAGCCGGCGCCCCGCGCGAAAAGAAAGCCAAACAGCCCAAACAACAAAAACAACCCGCCGCCCCCGCCGCGCCCCTCTCCCCCTCCCTCATCGACCTGCGCGTCGGCCACATCCTCCGCGCCGTAAACCACCCCAACGCAGACTCCCTCTACGTCTCCACCATCAACTGCGGCGACGCCCCAGGCTCGGACAACACCTCCGTCGACGAGGAAACCGGCCTGACCGTGCGCACCGTCTGCTCCGGCCTCAATGGCCTCGTGCCCCTGGCCGAGATGCAGAACCGCAAAGTAGTCACAGTCTGCAACCTGAAACCCGTGACGATGCGCGGCATTAAGTCCGCCGCCATGGTGCTTGCGGCATCGCCTAAGAACGACGACTCGCACGGTGGGCCCGTCGAGCTCGTGAACCCGCCCGCTGACGCGGAGGCGGGTGAGCGCGTGTTCTTCGATGGCTGGAGCGAGGGCGGGCCTGAGAAGGTGCTTAACCCCAAGAAGAAGATCTGGGAGACGTTCCAGCCTGGATTTACTACGACGGCGGATCTGGAGGTGGCGTTTGATAGTGCGCAGGTGCCGCAGTTGGCGGAGAAGAAGGAGGGGGAGGCTAGTAGTGATGCTGCCGCTGCCGCTGCTGGGAAGGTTGGGAAGTTGATTACCAAGTCTGGTGGGGTGTGTACTGTTAAGAGTTTGAAGGATGCTACGGTGCGGTAGAGGGGTTAGAGTTAGGTATGGCTGACATTTTCTTTTTTGGTATGGACTTGATATTGTTAGCGTTTTGTCGTTGTCTTTTTGTCTAACATGCATTTATTAGACAATATTTAGACGAGAAAAAGAGGGAGAAAAGCTTATGATGAAAAGAGCTGAAGATGAATTCAAAAGAACACGATTTTTTTTTTGTTTAAACAAATGTACCTTCTTCTTCATTCAATGGATCTACCCCCGTACATCCCATGCCCCCAACCTCCCACCCAATTAACATCTAACTACCTACACACATAGGTATCCAGCGATATCAACCATCAAAACCAACCAACCCCCTTTTCTCCCATCACCCACCCACTTACCAAAATTTCTACCTACACACCGCCACCACAATATCAACATAGTGATAGTGCACACCACTCCACCCTCTTCCCACCCCCAGCTGAACAAACAAGATCACGGGCACTCATCATCTCATGAAAACACAGTGGGATCAATCAGCCTTTACCACTCCCTCCACTCCCCACAAAACAAGGAACCAACCACCAAGCTCCGCAAAACCAATCTTCCCTCCTCCCCCTCCTTGACCGTGACCCAGCCACATCTATCCTTCCATCCAATCCGATTTCTCTTGTCCACCTATTTAAAAATATGGAAAATTCAATGCATCAACCACAGCCTATATACACGGTGTATATATATACCAGATCTCCATCCACCCCCCCCTCCCTTTTTTTTTTTTTGCTCTTATCAGCTATGTTTCTCAGTATCATCAACATACGTATTAGTCATGATCTCTATCAATGCGGAATACTCCAGCTCTATGGATATCAGCTTGCGATTTCTAACCCCCTTTTTCCTCTTATTTATCTCTTATCAGCTATGCTTCCTGGGTATCATCAACGTACCAGTCATGATCCCTCCCTATCAATACGAAATACACCGGGTCTATGGATGTCGGTTTGCGATGTCCAATCTAACTAGCTAGATTCAACCCCCCTTTTATGCTATATACCCCTTTTCTTTTACTTAACAGGCTTGCTTGTCAAGGGGAAGAAAAAATAGGGGTTAATTAATTAATGGGATATTCTCCCTACATATCTAATGGGTTTCCGGGATTTCATTTCCAATTTGGCCAGGCAAGTCTCCTTCCTCCTCCTCCTCTTCCAGGTAGGAGTGAAATGAGTAGATGAATAGATAGATACATACATACATCCATTACATACGTAAGCGATTGGACATTTCAAGGCGTAGCCCTCCTTCCAATCAATGACAACGTTCACCTCCGGCAGCCTGCGAGCGTCTCCAAAAAAGTTTGTCGAATATACGGCGGTTGGAGGATCGCTCCTCAGTCCACTCCCTCAAATATTCTGCGGATCTCACAGTGTGATGATGATCCTCCCCCATGACCTTCTTTTGTCTACAACAACACTCGCGCATGAGATGCATTGCTTTGTCATTGAATCCCAACATCTTCCACGTCCAAGCAAGATCATACATGGATCGGAGGGTGTTTATGTGTTCCTCGGTCAACACTCTTTTTTCTGCCTCCAACACTTCTCTCTGCAAGTTTTCTGCCATCACAAATCGCCCTTGATGTCGCCATGTTAGAGCAAGCTCATGCATGCTGCTTAGGGTATCTAGGTCGTCAGAGCCGAACACTCCTTTCCTTACTTCTACCACTAATGAATACAAGCCTTCCGCTTCATTGAGTTGTCCTTGATAACACCATATTAAAGCAAGGGTATCCATACTGCCTAGAGTATATCGATCCTCTAGCCCTGGGAATCTTGTTCGCATGTCCAGCACGTGCTTCCTATACTCTTCTCCCTCCTTGAATTTGTGTTGAGCCAACCATATTTCGGCAAGGACATCGAGGCTGCCTAAAGTATCTTGATGCTTCTGTCTTAAGACTTTCGCCCTTCTCTTCACTACCTCGATCCCCAGCCGTTCGGCTTTCTCATATTGCCCTGAATTGAAATATACCTGCACGAGATCGTCCATGCTGATCAGCGTTTTAGGATGGTCCTCTGTCAGCGCCCTTTTGGCTAGCGCTAAAGCCTCATGCTGGAGCTCTTCTGCGTGGTCATTGCGCCCCTTCAAAGTCAGGAAATTTGCAGTTTTGGAGAGAAGGCTCGATTTGACAAGATCGTCCAATGGCCCTTCGAGGTTCAGAACAGCGGTTACGTGAGGAAAGTACTCTTCGCAGATCTTGCGGTCCCAACCGATAGGCATTAAATACTCCACTGTTGCCAACGCTTTCCCTGCCCACCGTCCTGATTCCCCCTTCGCCTGTAACCATCTCCGCATCACCAAATGCACCAAGCGATGAATGGTGATGGTTCCGTCGTTGCCCTCGGAGATGAACGAGAAGGCCTTGAGCGTTCCTAGATGCTTCTCTAACTCAAGTTGCCCCATAGGAGAGTCGATGCCTCGCAATAGCTCGGTAGGGCAGGTTAAGAATTCCCTTGGGATCCCCTGGCGGTCGAAGAAGCACATATGGGCGAAAATGTCACTTGCCTCCCGATATTGCTTTCTTATTTGATCAAATGAGACTATCCATGTAGCTGCGACTGCGTTTGGGACGCTATTGTCCCTGCCATCTGCCTTGAACGGCTGGCTCAGCGTTTCCACAAGTGTGTTGTCACCACTATCCAGAAGTTGGATATAGCGAGCAATTTCGCAACGATTCTCCTGGATAAAGCACACCGCTTGGACGATCGCTAGAGGCATATATTCTAAACGTTCAACAAGACAAGTTATGTGATCGGGGCTAAGAGAGTCGTCTTCCAATTTCGTGCGGATCAGATCGCTACACTCCTTTTCGTCCATTCGATCGACCGAAATGATACTGCTATTGTTCGTAATTTCAAGGCCAGCTTTCTTATTTCTTGATGTGACGAGAATAGCGCCACGGGTACTAGTGGGGATGTAGGGACGTAATTGTGTGCTTCCGTCGGATTCACCGAGTTCTTGATGGGTTGAAGCCAGAGTGTCGTCAGAGGGAAAGAATATCTGGGCATCGTCGGCATTATCTAGAATCATAAGCCATGGTTCCCGGCTTTTCTCTTCAAGCCATAATTTTAACGCTTGGGCGACGTCCGCCTTCGGGTCGTCATGTCCTGGGATCTTGCATTCCTGCACGATCTGTGCAGCACCCTGGCGGAACCTTTCCGGAGTGCTTGCATGAATCCAGAATACAGACAGAGATGGATATTCTGTCTGAGCCCAGTAGGCAAAAGCCAAAGCAATTTGTGTTTTCCTATGAGATACTTGTGAATAACCTTGCCCAGCTCGTGTGGATTCCTGTGCATCTTACCCTATACCCCCTAGCCCGAAAAGTCCAGCTCGCACCTGGTAAGTAATCCCAGTTTGTGCGAAAGCAGGAATAAACAGTTTCTTAAGCTTGTCAATGGTAGCCGAACGCCCGATGAATCCGGGGTTACTTGGATACGGAACTATGACTGTAGTATGGTCAGCTCCATTCCAGCCTATCGGAATGCTTTTACCTACAAACATTTTTTTCTCGCTGCCTTGTCTCATTCAGTGCAGGCGAATCTACGCTTAATGTGTTTGGGATCGACGATATTGATGGGGTGGCTAGGAATAATCAATAACGTTCACTTCAATGGTTATCTCAAGTAAAAGTAGATCTAACATAGCGCGTTATCCGGATCGTGTTCGGCTTTAGAGATAAGAATCTCGATCTCTGCGTTGACCATTCTATATCCTTTGTCCTTTTTCCCCTTGAATTTGACCATTTGTCTGTGATCCGCATCTAGACTGTAGGCACGTTGGTCTGGATGATCCAGGGCGGAAGAATCAGGAGGAACAATCTAAGTCGTTAGTCATGTAAGTTACAACGTATGAATGAAGATTGATGACTCACAAGTCGATCGAGGCCACGATACCGGATTCCTGTTACTCCTCTGGACTCTTGGAAGGTCCTCACCGTCATCTTGCTACCCCGTTTCACCCATTGAGCAGTAAACGATTCTCGACACTGCTCAAGTTCAGAGGCAGATGGTAGTAAAGAACGAATGATGTGGTGGTTCACATTGAAGCCAAGCAGACGACTCGCCACTTTAGCAATGCCTTCCGCGAAGGATGCCCAGTGTTCACTGCCTCTGTGAGGAGTACCAAAGAAGAGAATCCCGGCGGTTGACTCAAAAATACCAACGACATCTTTATGTAGATCTATCTCAGAACGACGAAGAGCTTCCTTGACGATGATTCCACCAAGAGAGTGTGCAATGAATACCAAATGTCGTTTTGGTGAATGTTTCTTTAGTATGACTAGTTCGTAGAGCAGATTTCTGGCGTAGGTGAAGAGATTCCCTTGATTTACTGGCCTATAGCCTCCGGTAATTGTGGAATCATACCCAAAGGTGATGATTCGAGCCGTCGGAAAGTCTGCAGCAAGTAAATCTCTCGGCCAGAAAACGGGTGAGGCTTCCACTGTGTCGCCTTGGTTTCCCTCGGAGGTATCTGCGCTGGCTCCTTCCGCACGCTTTCCTGATGACCAGAATTTGAAGAAAGATTTCGGTCCAGTTCCATTCGGTTCAGTGTGTATCTGCGCCCGTGCCGGTTCCCAGGTCCAAGTATGACGAGGGTCTCCTTGGAGGCCGTGCACAAAGACAATACTGATGCAAGTCAGATGCTTGCGTTAGGTTTGAACTAGGACAAGCTTCGGAAGACTTACTCGATCACCGCAGATTCAGGGTCGCTGAGGACGGTCAAGCCGGTTCTCGAGATTTCAGGCTCCATTCTTTGTTGTGGTAACTGAAAGAGAAACTGTAGAACTGTGGAGGTTGAAAAACAGATCAATGGTAGCAATAAATTTTGGCTTCAAAACTTGCAAGCGGTGGAAGGAGTTGAAGTTGATATGGACGCAATGCTGAAATCCAAGAACCCCCGCTCGCAATCTACTTTACGGGTGCGCTGTGCCGCAATCCGTTCCGCAGGCACACCAATCCTCGAGGCAGGAAGTTGATAGGTACCTTGTTGAAGGGGCTGCAAGGCTTGGATGCCCTCAGCCGCCTCCGCACCCGAAATCTGCGTGTGACATGCGCAAAACCCCCGCACAGCCCTGCTTCATTTGTTGTCCGCTGCTCAAGCATTGGCTCGCGGAGAAGGACTTCAAATTTGGCAGCATCGATAAGCCATTCAGGTTACTCCCAATCGAGATCTGGCAGGGTCTCCCGCGGGCTACTTCGATTTTGGAAATGATGGCGTTTGCAAGCGCCGGCACCGAACAAGGCTCTCCAATCCAACTCGAGATTACCCCGCTCACCTGGTAGGATGTATGCTGTTGAAATAGAGGCACAAACTGCAGTATTCTCTCGCAGTGGTCACGCCATTATCCGAACCCCAGTTCAGTTGGCAGGTCATCAAAGGGCTTGTGCTCCCTACTAGTATCAAACCTCAAACCGAGCATAATCCTCTACTCATTTATCAGAATGACAAGCAACGAGCAACGAAAAAGACTTGCTTCGGGGAAATAACATCCATCCTGGGTTGTAGACCTCCCCGAGCCTTGAAGGACTTGTTTTGGGGGGACGGGAGGGCGGTAACTATCCCTGGGGAACCAGAGGTTCGTGGGTGACAATGCATGCAGGCTGGAATGACGTGGATTGATGGAGAGCGAATAATATGAACTGCAGTGTAGACGAAGCACGTATGTATCGGGGTTACATACGGCTCGATCCCGTACTGTGGTGATGTCTGGTGTTCCTTGTGTCACCTATCCTCGACGGATGATGGAGGTGGACAGACAGACTCTGGAATCTGCAGGCGAGATGAGGCGGAAGTCGCTTAGCTAAAACACATCCACACCCATCAAGAACATTGTTAACTGTAACTAACTACATTGTCTTAAGATTCGTTCCCAGTATGCAATATCTCCATCATATTTTCTCGTGATGAGGGGCAGGCCATCCCAGTGCCAGATCCCTGAAGGCTGGGAACAATGTTCTTCGCATTTTCTCTCGTCCCGGTCGATCCCCCCAGGAACAAGTGCCTCACAGATAGACGGCCGAGCACACCGCCCACGTTCTGGAAACAGCGAGAAGGACTGCTATATCTATACTTACCTGTAATTATAGATCTGCTCTCACACGGATTATCATACCATCGAGGCGAGTGTTGCTTGGCTGGTCTGTTCCATCTCACAAACCAATCCCCCAGACATAGGCCATCTATGAAGGAGGAGAACAGATGCCCAACCAAACCTGGAAGCCAGCAGTGTCTGCATCGGATGAGAGATCTCATTAATCAGTTTGTTCCTCTTTCAACGCAAACAATGCAACGCTCAATCTATTTTCGGCTCCAGGATTGCCGGGATATAGCCAGGGATGCATATTGCTCGGCAGTGACCGCTGGATAAAATCGTCCCTAAACCTAGCGGTGATATATACCTACGGATTAACTACTCGGCAGTGACTGCTGGATAAAATCGTCTCCAAACCCGGCGATGGTATATACCTACGGCCTTTCCTCCGTGCCCACCTAAGCCCCTCCCAACGGATCAGCCTTATTACGTATCCGGCTAACCTTGGAAAAAACGCCCACTGGGTTCATCCGTTGAACCATCTTTGTTCCAGACATGGAGAGAGATTTGCCCCCGAAACATGAACCGTTCACAGGTGTCTCTGTGAGCCTTTGAGCCTGCGAACTTTCAACCCCTCTTCCCGGGAAACCCCCTGTGGGCATCGATCTATCTTCCCTGCACCGGCTTCTGTTTAGCCCGCATTCGGTAAACGAAAAAGAACATTCTTCTGTCTTACGTATACCGGAGTTGGGTTTCTTCACGGAGTTAGCAGTCCGAGAGCAGCACACAAAGAACATCCCCTTTCACACCCGCTTTCGTCAACCCAACTGCTGTTGTATGCTCGTTATGTTTAGTTTCTGCAGCATGGTCTACATATAGCAGCCAATCCTACTTTTGAGAGTGTGGCCGTTGTGCTGTGTTCTGTTTCCTTGCTGTACGAGATCGAAGTGCGAAAAATGGCCACGCCTCTCGTTGGGACGGCCATTATCACAGGAGGAGATGGAACTCTGGGTTCAGAAATCGCCGTGGCCATCGCTAAAAACCATCCCCTCATTCACATCCTCGTGCTCGTACGGAACCTCGCCTCCCCAAGCGTCAGACAGGTCTCCGAGAGGGTCAGGATGGTAGGGCCGCGGTCGTTCGAAATTGCCCTCCTCGATTTGACAAGCTTCTCGTCCGTCACAGCATTCGCAGAGCACACGGTACGACGAGTGAGGGATAGGGATATTCCACCTGTTGCGGTGCTGGTAAACTGTGCCGCCACATACTCGCATATCTTGGACTCAAAGACTGTCGACGGCTACGATCCCGTGTACCAGACGAATTGTTTATCGCCGTTTCTTTTGACGATCTGTCTTTTGGAAAGCTTTCGTGCGGGGAAGCGGATGGAGACTGTGGCTGCACATGTTATAAATATCGGCTGCTCGAATATGTCGCATGGGAGCTTGGAGTATTTTCATAATGATTGGGAGGCGGGCCAGAAACAGGATACAAAATTGGATGCGAAAGAGGCATTGCAGAGGTTTGGGAGTAGCAAGCTACTTTTCGCTGCAACTATGTATGCACTACGAAGAAGCCTGGTGTCGGTAAGTTCCATACCAGTAAATCCCTTCACACTAGCCTTCAGTGTACTAGGATGGTCTTTTGTGTGGCTCGAAAAGCTGACCTTGTTTCTTCTTTTCCCTGTCTGCGTCTGAGTCCGGAAATATACCCGTGAACCTATTCACCTTCGATCCCGGCACATTGACCAGCAAAAGCAATCATGTTCAAAAGTCATCCGCCTCTACGCCCCAGCGTTCTAAGTTCCTGAGGCCCATCCATCGATTCTTGCACAAACGGTCAGTCAATGCCGTTATCGTTGCAGCCAACGCCATTGTCGACGCAGCGTTTCAAAAATTGCCCATGAGTGCTTTGTCTGTGGAACGATATCATATTGTGGGAGATGAATACGAGGCCAGCTCTGTGTTGAGCGTGCTCCGGGACCAGAAAGAGGTGGACAAATTGTTGAAGAGGGCCATGGTGCATGTCCGGATGGGCGCTGGGGGGTTCGAGACTCCGAAAAAAGTGCCAGAGAGCCCAAGCCCAGTGATACCAGAAGAGGGTTGAGGGGATATAGAATAAGGATGAGAATTGCTGCATTTGCATCATAGCGGTTCCTTGTATTCTTTTTGCCTGTGCCATTTCTCCATCGTGTTTGGCAGTATTTCCGTTTTCTTTTCTCATGGCATTGCATATCACAACCTCCTGATTCTTGTCTATTACTGTCTTTCATTTGTCGGGTATAATATCTGCTGGTTAGCGAATTGGCAACACAATGCTGTGGGTATGAGCAGTACGTGACACTGAGCCGGGATATATAAACACTGGATACAGAGTAGATAAATGGACGATTTGACATAGATGTGATATCATGGAATTTGTGCAGAACCGGCGGCAACTTCGCTAGTGAACTATAAAGAGTTAAGCCTGTCAATAGCCCGCAGATAACGTGTTTCAGTATGCCCTAGTCCCTGCTGTGGGCGCTTCGCAATCCTCATCGGCCCAAGAGAGTGGACATCGGCCCAGCAATGAATCCTTCCTCATCGCAGGTGTGGACAGCAGCGCCAATCAGCAGCCAGCAGCGGTAACTAATTAGTTATGTAATTTCGTAGTCAGCCACGCCTGCCCACCCCGGCCGGATCATCCCTGGCTCCGGGCCTGCGTGAATCTTCAACTTTCCGCAGGCGAAAAGACACCTCGCCGTGTCTGCTTGCGCTGATATCGCCGTCCTTCTTTGTCGCCCGCTGCGCCCTCGCCGTCTTCATCCCTACGCTGCACCCACATATCCGCCCCCGTCTGTCCGTCTCGTCGCTCCGTGGGCCCGCCCCTACGTTCGCTGAGTGCGGCCACAGCTTGCTTACATCCCTGGCTCGTGAAAAAGGGGGTTTGTTGGTGGCCCGTTTCCGCCACGGTCGATAGATAGCCCCGAGTCCCGTTGATCGGTGGGTGGAACTGGAACTGGAACTGGTATCTGGTTGGGAGACGTGAACCTCTGATTTCACAGGTGCCGGGCAGTTTGGGCTCTATTTAATTTGTTGTGGAACCGTTCTTGTTTTCTTCCGCCACATGCTGCTCGCGTTGGAGATAGTATCATGAAGGGGCATCAAGCCTTCTCCAACGGCTATACCGCCTATCCCCACGGGGAGAGCGGCACGTTTTCTATTTCTCCTCATAGGTGAGTTTCTCTGATAATCAATGCTGCGCTTGTGGAAATATGACTGGGAAGATGTTGAGGAATGAGCGCTATATTTTGTTGTTGGAGTTGGTTCGCTGATATGATCTCCCCCCCTTAAAGATTCCAACCTCGAACCCATTCCGCTATCCGTCGAAGACAGCAGCTGATACAGCGACTGTGTATCGTCGGCGGTGTCTCGTTTCTCATATTATTCTTTATCTTCCCCTCCTGGCGAGCTGCCCTGCTGGGCACTTTATCCTTTGGCCTTTTCTCCTCAGTCGACGACTTCCAGCTAGAGACAGTACGATATTATGACCTCTCGAATTTCCAAGGAACCGCCCGGGGCTGGGAACGGGAAGAAAGAGTCCTCCTCTGCACCCCCCTACGCGATGCCGCCTCCCATCTGCCCATGTTCTTCTCGCACCTACGTAATTTCACATACCCGCACCACCTCATAGACCTCGCGTTCCTCGTTTCCGATTCGAAAGATAATACCCTCAACGTCCTCACGGACATGCTTACGGAGTTGCAGAATGATCCTGATCCTAAACAACCCTATGGAGAGATTTCGGTCATTGAGAAGGACTTTGGCCAGGTTGTCAAGCAGGATGTGGAGAGCAGACACGGATTCGCTGCACAGGCCTCTCGAAGAAAGCTCATGGCGCAGGCGAGGAATTGGCTGCTCAGTGCTACTCTGCGCCCAACACATAGCTGGGTCTACTGGAGAGATGCGGACGTGGAAACCGCTCCATTCACGATTCTGGAGGACTTAATGAGACATAATAAGGATGTGATTGTACCAAGTGAGTGGAATATTTCTATACGCATGCTACGCTCTCCGGCTTATAGCTAATCATATTCTTAGACGTGTGGCGGCCGCTTCCCGACTGGCTTGGAGGAGAGCAACCCTACGATTTGAACTCGTGGCAGGAATCGGAGACCGCGCTGGCTTTGGCGGACTCGTTAGATGAAGATGCTGTGATTGTGGAGGGCTATGCGGAATATGCTACGTGGCGGCCGCATTTGGCATATCTTCGGGATCCCTATGGAGATCCAGATATGGAAATGGACATTGATGGTGTTGGTGGTGTCAGTATCTTGGCCAAGGCCAAGGTCTTCCGCTCCGGTGTCCATTTCCCTGCCTTTAGCTTTGAAAAGCATGCCGAGACCGAGGCTTTTGGAAAGGTAATGCTCCGCCCCTATCTGTCTACTTCTATGATCCATTCATCTAATCTCTTGCGTATAGATGTCGAAACGAATGAAGTTCTCCGTCGTTGGCCTCCCCCACTACACCATCTGGCATCTTTACGAACCAAGTCTCGATGACATCAGACACATGGAGGAGATGGAGCGAGAACGCAAGGCCCGCGAAGCGGAAGAGAAAGAGAAAGCGGAGCGTGCCAAGTTTGTCCAGGAGCAGTTCAAGGACCCCAAGGCCGAGTGGGAGAAGGATGGCAAGGCCGTCCAGGATATAATCAACCAGGATAAACAGCAGCAGCAGCAACAGGCGCGCGCGGAGCAGAATGATAAGAATGCACCCCAGGGTGAGCAGGGGGGGAAACCACAACAGGATCAGGGTCAAGGCCAACAGGCGCCGCCGGCGGCGGCGAATGGGGGTGACTCGTCACCTGTTGCTTCACCGAAGAATGAAGGAGGGCGATAGCAGTCGATGATGTATAGATATTTTTACCTTTCTTGTTCTTTTAATGCTAGACTTGTGAGTTTTTACTTTTCCCCTTTCTTTTGTTGGTTAATGGATTCTGTTCTATTATCCACTCCTCCCTTCCTACATACAAAACAAATCGAAATCTAATTTATCCTTCTTTTCCCTCGTCTATTCTAGTTCTCCATTTAGATACCGAATACCTTCCTCATTTCTATCCCTTGGTTGAAAACACTATCTATCCTCTTGATTTTATCTCCGCTGGATAAATAAGCAACGTATATTTCCATACTAGCTTGAGGAAAAGATATTTCTACCGCTTTTTCTTATTCTTTTTCTTTTCTTTTCGTTTTAGGGCGGAAATCATCAACTACATTCTTCTTGGCTCATTTTTTTCCTCGTCATCATTATGTTTGTTGTTCTTTCCATGTCTAGCTAGCCTTGCTTGGTTTGATGTTTGTTGCTTCTTCATCGCATCATATATACAACAACTCTTGTGTTTTTTTAAAACCATGCCTGTTTCAGCCTGTTTCAGCCTGTTTCGATGCTTGCTTGATTGATTGATTGATTGATTGATTGATTGATTGATTACTACTACTATTATCAGCCCAGTTCGGTTACGTTTCTATCTGTCATCTATCTCCCTACCTATCTTACCATTTATCCTGAATTCCTCGCCGATCCGTTCTCTCTCCTTACGATAGAACGAGCAGGTAGGGAAGTAAGATTTTTTTTTCTTTTTATATCTGTATTACTTATTTTATTCTTGACTATTTTTGCCCATTTTTTGAGACCTTGTTTCACTTTTCATCACCATCATCATCTATCATTTTATTCCCGTCCTATATACAGTTCTTTTCTGTACTTCGATGCCCCGGCGGCTACGTTCTATTTCAAGTGTTTTATATTATTATTATTGATTTATTTCTTGCGATATGGGTATCTTACTTAATTCGTTGTCTTATACTTCTCTGTTTCTGCTTTTTCCTTTTCGTTTTCTTTCGGGCTAATCTCTATGTTTTCCTGTTAATATGAAGAAAAAATGCTTCAATTTTACATTTCAATATCCATAGATCTCATAGCTAGATAGCTACTAGCTACCTCTGCAACCACCCTAAGCCCGCCACCTGCGTCATGGTAAAGCCATCCTCCTTACAGAGTAGGAGAAAAGGAAAGGGAAAAAAGATCATTGCTCATTCTTTTGTGGCGGATTGTCTCTATCTTCCTTGCTTACCTGTTTGGATTTGTCTGGGCTGGTCTAGGCCAGCCAGGCCATACCTGGGCAGCTCTAGCTGGTATGCTTCCCTGCTTCTTCATGAGGTAATACTAGCACATACATGACGAGGAGGGGGAGGGCTGGTTGGTATATTGAAAACAAGAGAATATGTATAGGAAATTGACTTACAGCTACATACATGGTTAATACACCCATTTCTCCTACATATGTTTCCCCCAATTCTTAGCCCCTGCTAGACAAGTGAGACCATCACCACCATTAATAGTGATGCAATTCATCTCTCTTCCCATCCTCAGAGAATTCCCCCCAATCTCCCGCTTACAGTTTTTCACCCAGCAATAAGAGCCAGCAGGCGATGTATGTTGCAGGTTTAAACTTCCTGGTCCCGTTTTAAGCTTAAACCACACTAGTCCACTAACTGACTAGCGGCTCTCTAATCAACCAACCAATCCAAACTCTAAATCGTCGCGCCCTGACCCGTCCTTACGCACACGCGCGCGCACGTCCCCCCAGACCAACGGAAAAAAGAACCCCGCGTCGACGACTTATGCATCCCATTCTCTCCCGCTGCTCAGAAACACATAAGGAACAGCAAATTAACAAAGACCTTCAACAGGCCAATTGAACAATAACAATGACAAAGCCCATCGCCCGCAGTCTCGACTTCACACACACGCATCCCCAGCGAAACTTCAAGCTGCTCGAGCTGCCGCCGGAATTGGTGGAGTTGGTTACGGCGAAGGGGGTTGGGGATGGGGATGGGGGTCAGCGCGTTAGGTATGGTTATTTCTCTCTCCTAAACAAACACCCCGTCAAATACAAAGCAAACACCCTCTAACTAACCCCCTGCATCTCCATCTCCAGACTCTCCTTAAAGTCCTCCCCCGCACCACCTTCACCTTCAACCTCAACCCAATCCGCCTACGTAAACCTCTGCACCCCCACACAAACCTACATGATCCGCAACGTCCACTCGTCCAACTCCATCTACCTCATCACCCCCTCCCTGCGCACCACCAGCAGCGCAGAAGACACAGCCGCCGCGCAGGCGGGTATCGGCGTGTTGGATCGGAACGATTGCGTCACGGCCGTCGCGCAGTGTCATGCTACCTTGGAGCTTGTGAAGGTTGATGGTGCTGATGGTGGGAATGTGGTGGGGTGTTTGAAGGGGTTGGGGAGGGTGTTTGGCGGGGCGCAGGTTGAGGAGGAGGAGGAGGGGGCGGATGTGAGGATGGGTGGCGGGGATGGGGATGGGGTTACGGAGAAAGAGAGGGGTAGGGCTGTTAAGAGGATATTTGCTGATGTGCCGTTTTCGACGAGGGAGTGTGAGGTGGGTTGGGTTGAGGTGTGTGGGTTTGTGTATCCGGGGGAGAATGGTGGGGGGAAGTTGGTGGGGTGGTGGCCGTCGGCGGGTGTGAGGCTTGAGGTGTGGAGGAGGATGGTTGAGGGGGCCGTGTTGCAGGGGATTGAGCTGGGGAGGCAGTTTTTGGTAGGCGATCTGTGGAGGGCGGTTGGGGATGATGATGGGGAGGGTAATGTGCCGTTCCCGAGGGAATTGGTTGAGGCGGTGGTTAGGAGGGTGATGGGGGATTCCGGGTCGGTGTTTGAGGAGCTTAAGTGTGAGTTGACGTGTGGATTTGGGTTGAATTGGGGATGCATTTGCTCATTGGTTTTTTTTTTTCTAGGGGCCAGCATTGATAAACAGGTTGCTGTGAGCTGGGTTGGCGAAACTTATCTAGAGGCTACGGCGCCTGATCCGACGCTTGCGATCAGTCGTGATAAGTTTTTGGATAGCTGGAAGGATCTACTGCCTGAGGGATGGAGGGATGAAGCGACGTGGGATAATTTGAAGGTATTTGAGCTTCTTTACATCGCATGCCATATGGTATTGATGGCTCAGTGAGAAAATCGCTAACATGAACGACACAGGATGGTTGCTTCCAATACCCCCAACCGACCACCGTTTGCTTCAAACCACGAACCGAAAACAAAAACACCCGCCCAGTGATCAAAAAGAGGATGTGAGGGGCTCAACGAAGGGAACATAACTCGTGTCTCATATACAAAACAGCAAAAGGGCAAGTACGATAACGTCAGATAGCCAGCCGCCAGTAATTCTTCAAACATGCCTCCGCCCATTGATCTATATGGATGATAAAACACCCGCAGACGACCCCGCCCGAAAAGGAACGATCGATGGACAAAAAGGGATGTCGGTACCACATCTACAAAACGTCCTTCAGCACCAGGCGAATTTCTCGTTCCAGTACCAGTCCGCACCATCACCCAGCCCGAGCTCCTTACCATTCCACTTCAGGCTGCATATGCTGTTCTTTTCCCTATGCTCGACTTCGGCTACCGGGTTCAGCATTTTAACGGCTTTTTGGATGGTCGGAGTTGGGTTCCAGAGTTCCACATGGTCTCTACCCCATTCGTGGGCCTCAAGCTGAGCGCGATAGAGAATTGCGGCGAGCGCTTCGACGACAGATTTCTCTTCCGCCGGGGAGGTTGGTTCTTCATATTGTGTCCGCAATATATACAAGACACCATCCTTTTGGGTGCTTCCAAAGTTTCGGTTCCAGCAAACAAAGACCTTGCGATCATCAACACAAGCGCCCTTTATCTTTGGTTCCCCTTTCTGAGGAAGTAAGATATTCGAGTAAAACTGTTCGCGCGCCCAGTGCCAGCTGAAGGTCGCATAGTCTGGAAGAAACCCGACCTTGGCCTTGTTGGAGCCTTCGGACGCGGTCCGTAGGATTTCACGATACCGGTTCATGGCTGCGTCAGAGCACATGAGCTTTTTGACGTCATCGGCTTCCATATCCTTCACCAGACCCAAGTCGACCCCCGAAATACCCTGGTTGAAAGTCTCCTTCGAGACCGGAGCAAGAGTGAAGTGAGACGATGGGAAAGCTTTCCAGCCCCGCTCGGCATAGAAATTCTTCCCGATATCAGAATACAGAACCGAAAAGACACCCTTCTTCCTTATCGAATTCTCCTGCTGCCAAGTATCCAGCTTCTTCGCAAGCTCGGTTATCATGCGGCCGGCATATCCGCGCCGTCGAAACTCTGGTCGACAGAAAACGCTCCCGACGCCGTGGGCCAGGGTATCTTCGACAGTGCCGCCATGGGCTACCAACGCGTGTTTGCTAAAGGACTCGCAGCTACTGAGGATTGGGCGGTTGTCTGGCGGCAGGTTGCGGTCTACCAGGACCCAGCAGGTGACACGGCCGTCTTTGGTCATGTCCTGAGCGATAAGGTGGTTCTCTCGTTGAATGTACTGCTCGGAGCTGAGAGGCCCCCTCCATTCTAGACCGTTTGATTTGAGGCATTGGATTCGCTCTGCGGGCGTAGGGACGACGAGGACAAGCTCCGGAGAGTCCCCGAGGGGCATGGAGCAATCGGAGGACCCCATAGTGTAGCTTTGATTTAGGTGTTGTTTTATTGGGAGGGTTATGAGGGTTTGTTTTATTCCCGATAGTATGTATAGTACATAGTATGCATGTACAGAACAGATAATCCTTTGAGTTAACAGAGAAATAAGCTGCGGCTCCGCGGGACAGAGAGTCTGTATATATAGAACACAGAATTGTAGCCGAGAGTCTGATTCGCGCAAATGACCGAAGCGTAGTGTCATGCCCCCGGTCGATGATGTCGTAGCCGGCGAGGTTGAGCTCCAGCCCCTGCATGCCCGGCCGCCGAGCGGCCCGATGGAAAGCGGCGCCATCCGGCAGTTCATGGCTGAGTCAGCGGCAGGGTGGTTCGCGGTCAGGTGACTTGGCCTTAGCGGCGGACAGTTTACCTAGATGGCAGCTCCCTCACGTGATCCAACGTCTGCGGATTTTTGGGTTTGCATCAACGTCATGCGCCAGACCTCCGAACCTCCATCCAACCTTCACATCCGCCCGCAATCTCTCTCCTTTCCGCCATCCAGCTGCCATGCGGTTGTCGAGCCGGTGTCAAGCTCCAGAATGTGCTCGTAATTGGTTCTGCATTCCACTTTCTCTCATTCTCCTCCAGAGTCGCCTGCTGGGTGCTAGACAAAGAACGTCCTGCAAGGCTATCTCTCTGGGGAGCAAATGAATGATACTAATTAGATTGTCTTCTTCTCACTTCTGCTCTGGCATGCACTTGTTTATCGAACTATCTTTAACCTATTCCCAAGCTTCCGCCCACCGTGGTTCTCCTGCTCCCGAGTTCAAGGCCAAGCTGCAAAACCTTCCGGCACCAACCCTATTATCCCCAATTCGGCCTTGTTTGGGAGGTTTATTTGACTTCACAGCCAGTAATCTGGCTTCCAGAGCAGACGGACGCCATTGAGCGTTTCCTGATGAGTGAGTTTTGCGCCTTGACTCCTATATAAAGCCTTTTTCCTCTTTGTCTTGAGCTATGAACTTCCATCTTGTCACCCTCGAACTTCTGGGAGGTTTCCGATATCTGCTATTTTGATTGCTGTCGCCATTCAAGGGTGTTTCATCAATGGATTTCAGGAAATTTTCCGTCGCAGTCTTTGTTCTTTTTTGTGTTTGTTACTACTTTGATCGCAGATCAGCATGGGCGGTATTAAGAGCCTATCTAATCGCCTGCGCTAGGTACTATTGGATAATTCCGCAATGAAACGAAAACCCAGCGAGCACGAAATTATCGTACTGAGCAGCGATGACGAGTCGAACATTCCCCCAAGGGTAACCAGCCACCGTGGAAACCTTAACAATGCACGTTCCGCCGACATCCTTCGCCCCTCCTCACAGACCCCCGCACAATCTACTCCCCAACCCACCGAAGATGGCCTATATGCTCGGATCGCAAATATTTTTCCAGCTATCAGCCTCGAATACGTTCAGGGGCTCTGCAAAAGCCACAGGAAATCTAACCAGGGGGATTCTGTGGAGATGGTCGTTATCAACGAGATCGTCAACGCGGGCACATATCCAAGGCAAGAGGACAGAAAGCGTCGAAAGCTATCTCATCCCACCGACAATGTGAAGAAAGCTTGGGGCCCCGAAGACGGGGTTCACCGCGACTATAATTACTATAAGCATGCGTAAGTGACTGCCCATTGCTGATATGTGTGTTTAATTTGCCGCATTCACAGTTGCAACTTCACCCATAGATTTGTTCTTTGAAAGATGGTATTTCATGGGAACTCCTTAATCCCCCCTCCCCCATCTTTATCCCCTTTTTTCCAAGTCAGAGTTAGCTTACACATCGCAGAATAACACTATTGAAGCTGGATTATCCGAGCGTCCCTACAAATTACATAGACACCATGTTACGCCGATATCTTTCGATCTTCGCGACGCACGCTGAGCTGCACAAAGCAGAAAGCTCCTATGGAACCACAAAACCTCCTCCATACAAACGGCGGCCAGGGGCAGCTTATAATCCGCACCGAAACCCGGATATTCCATCACTCAGTCGGAGTACCCGTCGGCGAACCGAACACGTCAACGAATTCCTAGATGCCAGGGAGGAGCGCCGGAAAACTGCAGGTGCTTTAAATCTCCCAATTCCCCAATTCCCAAGAGGGCTTTCACTAACCGGATATTAGATGCACAGCAGCAGGAAGCGGACGTTGCTAAACGCGAGGCCGAAAACGAGGCTATATGTATTGCTAATGGGAATATTATGGAATGTCAGTGTTGTTATGCTGATGTCCCCATTAACCGTACAATACCTTGTACAGGAGAAGAACTCCACTTTTTCTGTTATGTCTGCGTCAAAACCAGCGCCGAAACGCAGGTTGGAATCATGAAATACGAAATAAACTGTATGGATATGAGCGGCTGCGCGGCTTCCTTTGATAAAGCTTCTCTCACCAAAGCGATTGGCGATCCCCTGATTAAGAAACTAGAGGAGCTTCAGCAACGAGACGAGATTGCAAAAGCTGGAATTGAAGACCTCCACGAATGCCCGTTCTGCGATTTCAAGGCCATCTGCCCTCCTGTCGAACAAGATCGTGAATTTCGTTGCGAAAATCCGGAGTGTAGGAAGGTCAGTTGTCGTCTTTGCAACTTGGCATCGCATATACCGAAGACTTGCGAGGAGGCCAACGACAAGAAGACTCCTGCTAGGCAAAAGGTCGAAGAAGCTATGAGTGAGGCCCTTATCAGAACATGCCCAAAATGCAAAGTCAAAATAGTCAAGGAGGATGGCTGCAACAAGATGAGTTGTGTCAAATGCCGTACGATGATGTGCTATGTTTGCAAAAAAGATATAACTAAGGAAGGGTATTCGCATTTTGGCCGAACTGCCGGTTCATGCCCCGTCCATGATCAGGGGGTAACTAGTCGCCACTATAAGGAGGTCTCTGACGCTCATAAAAAGGCCATGGAAGAGGTCCTCAAAGCTAACCCAGACCTGAAGGTGGACGACCTGACTGTCGACGCACCAACAAAGGAGAACAATAGACACGTGGTACAATACCATCCTGGTATCTATGGTCGGTATCCTGACGTGCAAGAAGGCATTGGCTTTGTTGCCAGGCACCCCCCGCCTATCGCGCACTTTGCGCCCGAACCTATTGCAATAGCTCAGCCTCAGCCTAATCCTAATGGTATCCCAGCGGGAGGACCGGATCCTCACCCCCACGGTTTGAACTGGATGCGTCAAGCGGAGGTGGCACCTCTTGCTAATCGACAGCATGGAATTTTCCAGCCGCCCCAATTTCCAGCTCCTTTTCTAGGCGAGCGCTTCCCGATGTATCGGGGACCGACAGCACAAGAAGTACAACGACCTCCTGGGATACCCCAGCAACAAGTTCCACACCAATACCAGCTCCGAGAGCGGAGGCAGCCTTATGTACCTCCGGCTGCTAACGCGGTACCAGCAAACCGGCAATACTACGTCCAAGCACCCCCACCTCACTTCCATCAGGGGCTACAGCAGGCAGACCCTTACGCCAGGCCAGGCCTTGGCGGAGGGGTAGCATATGGGCCCAGAGCTCCCACGCAGTTTAATTCTCATATGCCCCTAGAGGCGCCATATCAAGTGGGTACCCAAACTCCAGGAGACCTCAATCCGGAGCCACGCAACCGTGACCGCCGTGGGATCCGTACTAGCGGATGGTTGCACTAAACAGTATCTCGCTGGCGGACGAGGGTTTGGACGGGAAATGGTGCTCCTTATATCGGCAGAGAGATACAAAGATTAGGTGTTACTTTTTTTAATTGCTTCTTTCTTTTTGTTTCTTTTTTTTCGGTGGCACGAAATCTTCCCGAAACCGTTTGGCTAAAGCGCTTTTTCCTCCTTCTTCACATGCATATTTTCGGTTTCTGGGTACAAAAACTTATACTCGATTTTCTTAATCTTTTTATCCGCCTGCCTTCCCTTCAATTCTTCTCTTTCTCCTCCCTTCCTTTTCTTTCAGGTTACATTCTTCATTAAGCAAGGCGCCAGGATCAGTGTTAATTTCCTTCCTCATTCTTCTTCTCCTTAGAACTGCTTGGATTCCATTTTCCTCTTCAGTTTTGTTCCCTTTACTCTACATATGGTCTTTTAATGACGCTTGGATTTCTCATTTTCTTCCCTTTTTTACACTGGACAGGTGGGTTGGGAGTGTTGTCCTTCGGTTAGATATATTCTAATTCATCATACATGAGGCTTGGTTTCCGGTCTATGCGCGACTCTTTTTCCCGATTCTATCATCCCTCTCTCTTGCCTTCATGGAACCATCTGAACCCTTACTGCTGGACTTCACCATCGCCCTAACACGTCGCTCAACATTCACTCCCCCCTTTTGGGAACACGACCAAATACAGCCGATCAACAACCCCATGAACCCAAAATTCCCAGCAAAGATCAGCCTGCATCACCACCTTCCAACCAACCAATAGCCGTTCTCAGCACCTCACCTCACGAATCAATCAATCAATCAACCAACCAATCCCACCACCTCGACACCTCCACGACCCGGATCTACGGCGCTGATATGGAAACAATACAATTCCGATCCCCAACCAACCAATTGCCTCTGGAACCAAACAGTGAAACCCCACTAATGACAGCGACAATCCTATCCCTTCCAGACAGACGAACTGACCTAAAAGGTTCCAGCCTGGCGAGGAGGGACAACGCTGTAGCACAGTGGAGGGCTAAGTTTGCTTGTTTTGGTGTTATGGTTCGAGCTAGGAGTATGGGTTGGAGAAACCGGCTGGGTAATGCATGGAATGGGTGAGGAGGAGGTTGTGGGATATATAAGACTAATGTCCCATTTAATGGAAGGGGAAGAGGCTTACATAGGTTAGATATACAGTGAAAAGATGCACGGAGAAAAAAGAAAGAAAGAAAGAGCTTGAGGCTAGAAGAAGAAGCACATGTAAAAACAAACTAATTAATAAATAAAAGAGAAAAGAAAAACAATGCACTTGCTTACCCTACTTAATCATTTACATGGCTGTCATATGTAACTACTTAACTACTCCATCTTTCAGCAGAATGTTTATTAGATAATGATGAGTTTTCTTATTTAAAAGTATAATGTTACTCTTTTATACTTTATTTATTCTCTCTTTATTCTCCTATCCCTCTCTGTTTGGTAATACTATGTAGGCAATGTGTTATTATTATTATTATTTCTAAGATATGTTAGTTATATTAAAAAATACGCAAACCTAAAAGTTTGAACAGTTTTTTTCAATTCAAGGTTTGATAATAATAATCGAAAAGAAAAAAGAAAAGAAAGGAAAATATATGAAAAAAGCGCTACGTGATAGGATATAAAGAAGAAGAAGAAGAAGAAGAAGCATATAAATAGATAGATAGAGAAGAAGAAAAAGAAAGGCAAGGAAAACAATATAAAATGTAAAGGCTAAGTTGAGAAGGAAGGGACAGAGAAAGGAGAGACATGAAGTAAAGTAAAATAACTCTTAAGTTAAAAGGGGGTAAATGTGAAAGGAATGAAGATAAGTAAGGGGTTTAAAAAAAGATAAAGGAGAGTCGTTAAGGGGTAATAAGTAAAAAAAAAAAGACGTGTTTAGGTGAGAGATGTGGTTCTGTGAGAAGTGAGGAAAGATGGGAAGGAAAGGGACAGGGGTGTCGACGGAGCTAGATAGCTGGAAATGAAATATTGAAAGGAAGCGGGTAAGGAAAGAAAAGAAAAGAGCATGGGAATTTCTTTATCATGGAGACAGGCAGACAGACAGACAGACAGATAGATAGGGAAGGTGGAAAACGACAATTTTTGCCTTGCTACTTTGATATATTTTCGAAAACGAAACAGGAGCAGAACCGGGAAAAAAAGAAAAAAGAAAAAAAGAAAATATTCGGCCCTCTTTCGCGCAGTCAGTTTGTTTAGGTAGGTAGATAGGTAGGTAGTAGGCAGTTATTACTATCCGAGATCTAATTTAAAAAAAAATAAAAAAACCGGATAGAGGGAGGTGTAAAAGATGTAAACAACTTAACCACGGCCGTTCTCATATCGAAATTTCGTTCGTTCATCGTGTTGTTCTGTATGGTGTCTGAGCGCAATGCATGAGAAGAGAAAAGAAGGGAGGGGGGAGTGGGATAGAAAGAGAACTATGGCGGATGCTCTGAGCGGATGCGATCCAGCTCCTCAAACTTCCCCTTTGCCTCTTCCACCCAAACCTCCAGCTTCATCTCGCCGGCATCGACGGTCCGGACGGGGACGGTCTTTGCGCGGCCGCGGGACGACGTTCTGCTGTCGAGGTCCCTTCCGTTGGGAGTGCTGTTGTTGTTGTTGCTGGACGCACCACCATTTAGGTGGCTGCTGGCATGGCGGCCTTCGAACGAGTTGTCGGTTGGCTGGCTGCCGTTTGCGCCGATGAGATCGAGCTTCCAGGGCTCAGCGGCAATCCACAGCTGGTCCTCCTTGGAGACGCCGGCGGGGGCGTTGGCGCCGTTGCGGAGCACGATGTGCAGGGTGGGCGTGTACTCCTCGTCGCGGGGCAGCGGGGTGAGGCGGGCACAGGCGGAGGCCAGCCTGGCGAGCACGGCACGGAACTGGGCCTCCAGGTCGACGGGGATGGACTGCTGCTGCTGCTGGGCGGCGGTGGGCGAGGAGGGGCCCTTTGCAAAGGGGGTGTGGATGTCGCCGGCGGGCACCTCGGGGATCTGGGTCATGTCGAAGGTGTATCTCTCCAGCGGGCGGTTGGTGCGCACGGAGAGGATGACGACGGACACGGCGGCCACGGAGCACTTCAGCAGCTGGGCCTCGACGGCGGCACAGGCGTCGGTGACCCACGAGCAGACGCGGGGATGGCGGGACTGGCGCACGGGGTGGTTGAAGTGGCGGACGGGCAGAAACGTCGGCTGCGGGTAGATGGCGCGCAGGAACAGGATCTGGTGGATGCTGACGGCCACGAACGAGGCCACGGACGAGGCCAGCGCGGCGTACGTGTCGGGCAGCGGGGGAGGGGGATGGGCATGGGCATGGGCATGGGCATGGAGAGGCAGATTGACGCTGTTGGGCGTGGCCATGGCGGGCAGGTTAAGGATAGCGGTGGTTGTGCAGCAGCAGCGGGATGGTCGAGTCGGGCTGGCGATGAGCCGGAGTATTGATCATCTCTTGGTCGCGGGGGAGGGGATGGGGATAGGAGAATTAATAGATAGTATTGAGAGAGAGAGAGAGAAAAGAAGAAGACGAAGATAGACTTGACGTGGGGAGAAAGAAAAGATCAAAGATGCATTCTCGGCGTATTCTGGCTGCAGGAATAAATGTCTGTTTATTTAGTTCAACATAACTACGGAGTATTCCAGCATATATTGGAAATAAATAGGCAGATTAAATAGATGGAAATAGATACATAGTATTTAATAATCAGCTAGATCTGACTATTTATTCAAGCCTTGTCTCCCTTGTCGCTTTAAATACGCCACAATATCAGAATATAAATACCAATATAAATACCAATATATACAGATGGCCGTCTCCTCCGCCGCCCGCCTCGTCGCCGGCATCCAGCTCACCGTCTACGGCCTGGACGAGCTGTCCCCCGACCAGCCCGCCGCCTGTCTATGGCTGTTCCACGGCCGGCTGAGCTCCCAGCAGGCCATGCAGCCCGTGGCCGCCCGCTGCATCGACGCCTGGAACTCGCAGAATAAACACGGACAAGGCAAAGGTAAAGGGTTGATAGCCGTGTCCTTTGACCAGCGCAACCACGGCGGGCGGACTGTCGACGCGGAGGCCAACCAGGACTGGGCGGGCGGGAACGAGAGCCATGCGGCGGACATGTTTGGCATATACCGTATGTATATAGTTGTACACCATTCCCATGCCTGTTCATTCCCTATACTCACTCGTACTATCCAGACGGCACAGCCCTCGACACCAGCCTGCTCATCGACCACCTCGCCGTCGCCCTCTTCCCGCACTCTCCCGCCCGTATCGTCCAGCATCTCGCCCTCGGCGTCTCGCTAGGCGGCCATGTCGCCTGGCTGCTGCTCCTGCACGAGCCGCGCATCACCGCCGCCATCAGCGTCATCGGCTGTGCAGACTACACCCGTCTGATGGCTGACCGTGCCCGCCGGAAGGGCCGCGCCAGCTACACGCAGGCTGGTGAGGATGGAAGTGGGTTTGTCGGCTCGAGTGATTTCCCGCCAGCCCTTGTCGAGACGGTGGACAGGTGGGATCCGGCGGGTGTGCTGCTGAGGCCGTTGCGGGAGAAAAAGGGGCTGAATGGGTATAGTTCTCTACGCGATGTGGAGGGGTGCGAGGGGGAGCTGGGGGAGCTGTTGGACAAGCATCTCAGGGGCAAGACAATACTAATACTAGGCGGGGAAGAGGATGAGCTTGTTCCCCCGGTGATGTCTGCGCCATTGATCAGGTATCTGAAGGATGCGTCCGGGGAGACGGGGTGGTGGCGGGATAGGGGGGTTGAGGTGGCCGAGCAGAGCTATGCGGGGGTTGGACATGCGTTTAGTGAGCAGATGGTGGAGCGGGCGGTTGGCTTTGTGTGCGAGCAGGTGTCCAGGGGAGATTTATCTATCTCCCTCTAACTAATTGCTGAATTATCTTGAATATACCAATTTATATCAAAATATCAAACCGATCAGTAAATATTCCCCTGAGCCATGAATACGATGTCTGGTCACCGTATGTAACCACACGTCCCGTACCGCACAATACGCCCCAAACACCACCAATACACACCCCGCACCCGCGTACCGTACGCGTCCTGACGCCCTGTTCCGTACCGTCACCACGTCCAACGCGAACTCCAACCTCAACTTCTCGATATCAACATCAGCTATCTCAACTTATTTCTCAACGCCCATCTCGCCCGCAATTCCCCCCCGCCACACCGCTGCCGGGCATAGCCACCTCCGCCATGGAGCAACAGCTCCTCCAGCTGCTCGCAGACACCCAATCTACCGCCCCCGCCATCCGCCAGGCCGCCGAAGTCCAGCTGCTGACCCTCTATCCCAACGACGCCTTCGCCCTCTCGCTGGCCTCCATCGCCTCGCACAAGTCCGTCCCCACAAACCTGCGCCAGTCCGCCCTGCTCATCCTGCGCACCTTTGTCAACGCAGCATGGTCGCCCCAGCTCGACGACTTCAAGGGCTCCGTGCTCGTCACAGACCCCAACAAGGCCACCCTGCGCCGCGTGCTGCTCGACCTGGCCACCACCGCCGACCCCGAGGAGCGCAAGGTCAAGGCCTCGGCCAGCTACGTCGTCAGCAAGATTGCCAGCGCTGATTTCCCCGAGGAGTGGCCCGAGCTGCTGCCAACCCTGCTCGCCATCATCCCCAATAGCGGCGATGTGCAGCTGCACGGCGCGCTCAAGGTGCTGCTGGACCTCGTCGAGTCTGGCTTTAGCGAGGAGCAGTTCTTCAAGGTCGCCCGGGAGCTTGTGTCGACTGTATTCACCGTGGCGACGAATAGCGCGCGCAAGCCTGTGCTCCGCGCCTTGGCCGTGTCGGTCTTTCGCGCCTGCTTTGATACCCTGGAGATGGTCATGGAGGAGCATAAAGTGGCTGTGAAGCAGTTTCTGGACGAGGCGCTGAGTGGGTGGAGTCCATTTTTTATTGCGACTATGAAGGAGCCGCTGCCTGCGCCGCCTAGTGAGGAGGATGAGGCGAAGGAGGGGCCCGTGCCAGAGGAGTGGCGCGGGGTTATTGCGTTGAAGTTGCAGGCTGTCAAGGTCTGTTATTGTATTCCTTGCATACGCTGTTATGTTAAAACACCCGGGTTTACTGATATATTATTTATAGACGTTGATGAAAATCAGGGCTGTCTTCCCCGCTCTCCTTACCCCCCAGAGTACCACCCTCTTCAGCACCGTCTGGACCGAACTATCTACAATCCACAATGCGTACCAGGAACTATTTATCCTCGACGAGAGACAAGGCCGGCTGGAAGATGCCGATGGCCTCCCATATACCCTCGACTTCTTGGTGTTGGAAGAATTGGACCTGATGCAGGCCCTGCTGAGAGCACCCCCGGTCAAAGCAGAGCTGCAGAGCCAGTTGCAAGCTGCCGGAGCAGCTGCTAGCACTACAGGCTGGCTTCCGGAGGTCATGAAGCTGGTTGTTTCTTATGTACAGATTACGACCGAGGAAGAGGGCTTGTGGGATATTGATATCAACCTCTATCTTTCGGAAGAGACCTCGCTCACGGCCAACTACACCCCGCGGACGTGTGGAGGTGATTTGGTCATCAAGCTTGGCGAATGGCTCAAGGGGACTGCCGTGGAGGGGCTGCTGGCATATACTAATAGTCTCTTCGCGGATTCAAACTCGTCGTATGACTGCCCCTTTCTCCCATGTGTTATTTTATCGGTTACTAACACACTCATAGATGGAAAATGCGTGAGGCCGCCCTTTTCGTTCTCAACCAGCTACTCCGCGACTTTTACGACGTAGAGCAGCAGATTTCCCTTGACTTAGCCAATGGATTCAACGAGTTCGTCCGCTTCTGCATGGCACAGGAGAACTTCTTCCTTCGAGCCCGTGGATATCTCGTCGCTGGTATCCTTGCCAGGACTACCGATGAAGGTTTCCACCAAACCGCCATGGCGCACCTCGACGCCGCGCTCAATGCTATCACCGCCGACCCCTCCGAGGTTGTCCAGGTTGCCTGTATCCGCGTGCTGCAAGACTTCCTCCCCGCGCTCCCGTCGACTTTGACGAAACCACTGCAGGTTCGTATCATTACCGCGCTCTCGGATTTCATCTCCGCGCTAGACCTGCGGGAAATGCTTGATAGTGACGATCTAAAATTTGCCCTGCTTGATTCGCTTCGTGATGCCATCATGATTGATCCTAGCGCTGTCACCTCGTCCATTGCGCTGGATGTGCTTTTCAATATTGCCAGTAATGGGGCGAGCAACTTCCAACTCGCAACGATAGTAACCGAGACGTTTGAAGATGTTGTCCAGTGCATCTCCCAACAAGGCCAAGACGCATACATCCAACTCTGCGAAAAGGTCCTCCCATCACTGACCGGCGCCATCGACGTCGGAAACATGACACAAGAAAAGGACCTAACAGCGCTCGCCGCCGACCTCATCCGCGCCCTGACCGAACACAGCCTAGAACCCCTCCCCCAGGGCTTCGTAGCAACAATCATGCCCAAACTCAACCGCCTGCTCCTCAGCTCAAAAGAAGGCACCCTCCTCCCCGCCGCCACCATCGCCGTCAAAAACATGCTCCACCACGACCCCACCCAATTCCTCGCCTGGCAGGATCCCCACACCGGCAAGGGTGCCGTCGAAGTCGTCCTGATCATCGTCGACTACCTCCTCAGCCAAGCCGTAGACGACAACGCGGCCGAAGAAGTCGGCGGACTAGCCGCTGAGCTGGTCGAAAAAGCCGGGTCTGAGAAACTAGGCCCCTATCTAACCCAGCTTCTCCACGCGGTCGCCAACCGCCTCGCCACCGCCGAAAAGGCCCAGTTCATTCAAAGCCTCATCCTCGTCTTCGCCCGCCTATCCCTCATCAGCCCCCGCGAGGTTCTCGATTTTCTCTCCACGCTCAGCATCGGCAGCGAATCCGGACTCAGCGTGGTCTTCAGCAAATGGCTCGAGAACAGCGTCAACTTCGCCGGCTACGACGAAATCCGGCAGAACGTCATTGCCCTAGCGAAGATCTACCAACTCAACGATCCCCGCCTGGCGCAGGTGCAGGTCAAGGGCGAGCTCATCATCAAAGACACCGGCCGGATAAAGACTCGCTCCCAAGCACGCAACAACCCGGACGAATACACCATCATCCCCGCACCGCTGAAGATCATCAAGGTGCTCGCCGAAGAGCTCGTCTCAGCCACCGGCAACCGCGAGCTGGACCCATCGTCCGCAGCCGCGCAGGCAGCGCTCGACGAGGCCGGCAGCGACGATGAGAATGACGATTGGGAGGATATTCCCGCATCGCAGACGCTGGATTTGGGGCTGGGGATTACGAAGCAGGAGTTGATGGGGTATGCGGCGGAGGATGGTGCTGGGGGTAGTGTGTTTATGAGACAACGCGATGATGAGACGTTGGCGTTTTTGATGGGGTTTTTTAGAGAGGTTGCTGCGGGGCCGGGGTTTCAGGAGGTGTTTAATGCGTTGAATGCGAGGGAGCAGGAGGCTTTGAGGGGCTTGGGGTAGGTGGGTTTGGGTAGGTGGGCGGTATTTTTTTCTTTCTTTGGTTTTGATTATTTATTCATTTTGCGTGCGTTTGAACAGCGGGGATGGATCGGGGATGGATGGACGGATGGTTGGGTTAGGGATACAGATCGGTTTTGCCTTTTTTTTTTTCTTTTCTCTTTTGTTTTTGAGATACATACCATACAACACGGAAGACCATGATTATGATAAATAAATAAA
Organism: Onygenales sp. PD_10; assembly: GCA_032988465.1. Classification (NCBI taxonomy): domain Eukaryota; kingdom Fungi; phylum Ascomycota; class Eurotiomycetes; order Onygenales; species Onygenales sp. PD_10. Next base: position 30,168 of record JANTQH010000033.1, on the reverse strand, counting down.
AATACACTGAATGAATGCAGGCCAGCTAGTAGAAAATTGAATAAATTATGGAAGCCTGATACCCCTTTTCCTGCTCTCTCTCCATTAATTACACAACAAGGCCTAATAAAATACCGAACCGTACGGAACGGTACGGAACGGTACGGAACGGTACCACCCACCTCTTCCTCCCGTCATCTCGACAACAACACCGCAGAGCCGCATCCAACTTCCACCTCCAACCTCCACCTTCTCTCTCGTCTCCTCGACAGACAATCCATATCCTCTGGGAATCACTCCAAGCCACTTACCTGCTCCCAGCCAGAATCCATCTCATCTTTCCCCCTTCTGCTCCAGACACAATCCTTTTCCTTTTCCCCCAAAAGAACCGAGACGACGGGACAGAAAACTACCCCTCCAACCCAGTCCAGTCAGCCCAGCCCAGCCCAGCCAGCAAGGCAGATCAGCCAACCAACCAACCAGCCAACCAACCCGGCTACTTAGCTCAGCTGTACATAACTCCATACCCCGCCACGCCAACTCTCCTCCTCCCTACCTACCTACCTACCTACCCATCCAAACGCGGAAAAAGGAACCGTCCTTTTTCCATTCCATTCCATTTTCCCAAAACACCGCACCATTCCCCCCCCACCCGCACGACAGCACGGCGCAGACGACGTGCCAGCCGGATAAGAAGAAGACGACGACGACGACGAAGCTGGATAATAGCGGGACTGGGAACGGCAGTCTGAATCTGAATACGAGTAAGCGGAAAGCGTCTGCCGCCGGTGACGACGAGACGATATTGTTGGAGTTGCCTGAGAGGAAGGTATTGAAGGTGTGTGTCTGCTATTTTTTTTTTGATTGTTTTTGTTTTTTGTTTTTGGGTTTGGATTGGGTTTGGATTTGGTGATGCGTTGGTTGGGTGGTTGATTGGTAAGGTAAGGCGGGATGGAGGGGGATGGATTGTCTGTTGTGGCTGTGAGGGGAGGGGCGCTGTGACTGAGGCCGGCCGGTGCCTAGAATTACTACTTTCTTTGGTGAAGGTGATGGTGATGGTTTTTCGTTTAAATGGTTATTTGAAGCCTGGAGATTTGATCGTGGCATCATTCTCCATTTTTCCTTGTTTTCTACCATTTTTCAACACGGAGCCCTTCGTTTATTCGAGCTAACCTTTACTTATACTTCTGCTTTTAGAACGGCACGATGCAGAGCAGCCCCAAAGAAATCGTGGACATGTCCACACATCCTGAGATCGATGAGTCGCTGTATAGCCGGCAACTGTAAGCAGGACCACCACGGAGACGCTCTACGAGGCTGGCGTATGTGCTAACCGTGAAACCAGATACGTGCTTGGCCATGAGGCGATGAAGCGGATGGGATCTTCGAATATCCTCATCGCCGGACTCAAGGGTTTGGGTGCTGAGATCGGTATGTTTACGCTTCCTCCATGGCCAAACTAAACCGTATTCTAACCAAGCTGGTCACAGCCAAAAACATCGCCCTTGCCGGTGTCAAATCTCTAGCGCTCTACGACCCTACCCCCGTCGCCATCTCCGATCTCTCCTCCCAGTTCTTCCTCAACCCGCAGGATGTGGGCAGACCCCGCGCCGAAGCCACCGCCCCGCACGTCGCTGAGCTCAACGCATACACGCCCGTATCCATCCACCAAGCCCGGAACCTGACGGACGATCTGTCCCAGCTCAACAAATACCAGGTCGTTGTGCTGACGGATACCCCGTTGAAGGACCAGCTTACTATTGCGGAGTACTGCCATAAGAACAACATCTTCGTCATCATCACGGATACTTTCGGTCTATTTGGCTACATCTTCACGGACTTTGGTGAGAACTTCACGGTCGTGGACGCCACGGGTGAGGAACCTGTGAGCGGGATCGTCGCTGGCATCGACGAGGAGGGGCTGGTGTCTGCGTCTGATGAGGCGAGACATGGACTCGGTGAGGATGATTATGTCACCTTTACGGAAGTCAAGGGCATGGAAGCCTTGAATAACTCGGAGCCACGCAAGGTCGATATCAAGGGACCATACACCTTTTCCATCGGCGATGTCTCCGGCCTAGGAACATATAAGAGCGGCGGCATCTATACCCAAGTGAAGATGCCAAAGATTATCAACTTCAAGCCGTTCGCCGAACAGCTCAAGGAACCCGAGATTCTAGTTACCGATTTCACAAAGTTTGACCGCCCAGCTAAGCTCCATGTTGGCATTCAGGCGCTGCACAAGTTTGCCGAAGCACATGGTGGCAAATTCCCGCGGCCTCACAATGACGCGGACGCCAAGGAGGTGATCAAGATTGCTTCTGAGCTTGGGGAGGAGGTTGACGAGAAGCTACTTACTGAGCTCAGTTACCAAGCACAGGGAGATTTGAGCCCGATGGCCGCGTTTTTTGGTGGTCTTGCTGCACAGGAGGTTCTCAAGGCTGTGTCTGGGAAGTTCCACCCTGTCGTTCAGTGGTACTATTTTGACTCGTTGGAGTCGCTCCCTGCGTCAGTCCAGCGATCGGAGGAAGAATGCAAGCCTCGGGGTACCCGATATGACGGCCAGATTGCTGTGTTTGGAAATTCCTTCCAGAAGAAGATTTCCGAGGTCAAGGAATTCCTTGTCGGCTCGGGGGCGATTGGCTGTGAGATGCTGAAGAATTGGGCGATGATCGGTCTGGCTACTGGCGAGGGAGGGAAGATCACGGTGACGGACATGGATCAGATCGAGACCAGCAATTTGAACAGACAGTTCCTGTTCCGACCAAGGGATGTTGGCAAGTTGAAGAGCGACTGTGCAGCGGAGGCTGTTCAGAAGATGAACCCCGAACTCAAGGGGAAGATTGTGTCGCTAAAGGAGCGGGTAGGCGCTGAGAGCGAGCATATCTTCAATGAGGATTTCTGGGAGTCTTTGGACGGAGTGACGAATGCTTTGGACAACGTTGATGCACGGACTTATATCGATCGACGATGCGTGTTCTTCCGCAAGCCGCTGCTTGAGAGCGGTACGCTTGGTACCAAGGGCAATACTCAGGTTATCCTTCCTTGGCTGACTGAGTCGTACTCCAGCTCTCAAGATCCCCCAGAGCAATCGTTCCCCATGTGCACGTTGAGGAGTTTCCCCAACCGGATCGAGCACACCATTGCCTGGGCCCGAGAACTCTTCCAGACGTCGTTTGTTGGTCCCGCTGAGAATGTGAACATGTACCTCTCCCAACCAGATTATATTAAGACGACCCTGAAGCAGTCCGGCAATGAGAAGCAGACGTTGGAGATCCTGCGCGATTTCCTCGTCACGGACAAGCCGCTCAGTTTCGATGACTGCATTGTCTGGGCTCGCCAGCAGTTCGAGGCCAACTTTAACAATGCCATCCAGCAGCTGCTCTACAACTTCCCCAAGGACTCTGTTACATCCAGCGGTACCCCCTTCTGGTCGGGTCCCAAGCGTGCTCCTACGCCATTGAAGTTTGATCCTACCAATCCTACGCACTTTTCATTTATTGTTGCCGGTGCGAATCTCCACGCATTCAACTATGGGATTAAGAATCCGGGCGTTGATAAGGGACATATTCGGAAGGTGCTTGAAGATATGATCATCCCTGAATTCACGCCCAGCTCTGGCGTCAAGATCCAGGCCAACGAGAATGAGCCTGATCCTAATGCCCAGCCGGCTGCCACGGATGAGCAGGAGCTGCAGCAACTTGTCGCCGCTCTTCCTCCTCCTAGCTCTCTTGCTGGAGTCCACTTGGAGCCTGTGGAATTTGAGAAGGACGATGATACCAATCACCACATCGACTTCATCACGGCTGCTAGCAACCTACGCGCCGCAAACTACGATATCCAGCAGGCAGACCGACACAAGACCAAGTTCATCGCCGGAAAGATCATCCCAGCCATCGCCACCACGACAGCTCTGGTTACCGGTCTCGTGATCCTCGAGCTCTACAAGATCATCGACGGCAAGCCACATACGGATCAGTACAAGAACAGCTTCGTCAATCTGGCGCTGCCATTCTTCAGCTTCATCGACCCCATCGAGAGCCCGATGGACAAGTACAAGCACAAGGGCCGCGATGTGCATTTCCACAAGCTCTGGGACCGCTTTGAGGCGGATGATGTGCTGCTGAAGGATTTCCTGAAGAGCTGCGAGGAGGAGAATGGGCTGGATGTTAGCATGATTAGCTCTGGAGTGAGCCTGTTGTATCCAGTTTTTAATAAGCCGCAGGCTGTTATTAAGAAGCGGTTGGAGATGAAGTATGTTCACATTTTTCTCATCTCTTTTCTGCTGCCTTTTGTACTTGGAGAAGTTTTGCTAACAAATATTTTTTAGGCTGAGCGAGCTTGTGCAGTCGGTCAGCGACAAGCCCATCCCCGACCATCAGAAATATGTGATTTTCGAGTTCCTGGCTCGCGACGAGACGGATGAGGATGTAGATATTCCGTACGTCAGTGTCAAGGTGGATAAGCCCGCGAAGAAGGATGAGGAGATGAAGAGTGCATAGATTAAATTGGAGATGATCTTTTTATTAATGGCGATCATGGATGGAGGGAAGGGGGGAGGTTGGACCTTGCTGTTATTCAGTCAGTATTAAGGCGATAAGAAAGCCAGAAAACAAAACACATTTTAGACTAAAAAGTAGTATTGTTTTTTTCTTCTTCTTCTTGTGGTTTGGTCAGGTTGCTTGCTGTTTCTTAGGTCTGAGTGGGAAAATTATTTTATTACTGGTAAATAGGGGTATAATAGTAGGTATGGACGGGTGTATGAAATGAGGCTGCTTTTGCGAATAGATAGATGAACCTGCAATTGATTAATCGGTAGTTATGTAGATAGCTAATTCCGCGTATTTGACCTCTGCTTGGTCATTGCAATCTCTCATTCCGCCCCTTATTCTTGTCCTCTCCGCAAAATTGCAAGTCACGGCTTAGCAATGTCTGACTGATGATGAGACCGCGCTAGTCGGCGGGGATTATGTAACTAGCAGCCGCTGATGTCATCGCCTCCAATCCCGATGGGATCATGAATTTCTACCAACCTCCAATTCCAACCAACTTGCTATCTTATAAGACCTCCTCCTCCTCCTCCTCCTCCTCCTAACCACCCCTCTCATCTCACTCGATTTCATGTCCCGGGCACTCCAGATTCTCCGCCCTCACTTCCAACCCGCCCGTTTCTACCTTCAAGTTCGTATCAACAAGCCATCATTACTACTACCTACAACTACAACAATAAAAACCGCCCCCTTCTCCACGACCCCGACTCCCCGTATAAGAATCATGGCCGTACGTCCATTACCCAACCCATACTCAAATTGCCATTACCCAATCTAACCACAAGCACAAACAACCAGACCGGCAACGACCAAAAAATCACCCACTGGGTCGTCCCCACCGACCCCACGGGCGAATTCAAACGCGGCCAGTCCGCCTTTCGGAACTGGATCTCGCGCGAGCCCGGCGCGAAGTTCGCACCGGAGAGCGGCAGGTATCATCTTTATGTGTCGTATGCGTGTCCGTGGGGTATGTAGATATCTTCCTACTGCTGCCTGGATGGCAAAGGGGGAGGAGGATGGGAAGGGGTTGTGCTGATTGATGTGAATTGGTTAACTAGCGCATCGGGCTCTGATTACGCGGAAACTCAAGGGGCTCGAGGAGATTGTGCCGTTTACGGCGGTGCATTGGCATATGGGGGATTTAGGTATGTAATTTTACTTTTTTTATATGCGATAGATAAAAGAGGTTGGGAGTCTGATTTTTGGATTTTAGGTTGGCGCTTCGCGACTGCTGAAGAGAACCTGCCGGGTGAAAATGCCGTGCCTGACCCGCTGCATCCGGAGTTCACGCATCTGCGCCAGATTTATTTCTCGGTCGATCCAGAGTATAAGGGGCGCTTTACGGTGCCGACGCTGTATGATACAAAGACGGGGGAGATTGTTAGTAATGAGGTATGTACATGCATGGTGATGGTTTTTATCCAGAGTCAGGGCTGATAAAGGGGTATGTGTGTGTGTGTAGAGTTCTGAAATCATTCGCATGTTTTACTATGAGTTCGACGACCTGTTGCCGGAGAAATACAAGAATGTCGATTTATACCCGGAGCAGCTGAGGAAGGATATCGAGGAGACGAACGAGTGGACGTATAACGATGTGAATAACGGCGTTTACAAGTGTGGTTTTGCAATGTGAGTTGATAACTCACCCCAAAACTTATCAAAAACATCCCCCTCACCCAAACGAAACTAAACTAAAAAAAAACCAGAACCCAAGAAGCCTACGAAAAAGCCATCCACCCCCTCTTCACCTCCCTCGACCGCATCGAAGCCCACCTCCAACAAAAGCTCTCCTCCAACCCAAACCCTTCCGCCCCTCTCTACTACTTCGGCAACACCATCACCGAAGCCGACATCCGCCTCTTCACCACCATCGTCCGCTTCGACCCCGTCTACGTGCAGCACTTCAAGACAAACATCCGTGACATCCGCTCCGGATATCCGGCCATCCACCGCTGGATGCGCGGGTTGTATTGGGATGTGCCTGCCTTTGGCGAGACGACGCAGTTTGAACATATTAAGAAGCATTATACGAAGAGTCATGGGCAGATTAATCAGTATGCGATTACGCCGGCTGGGCCAGTGCCGGATATTTTGGGCAAGGAGGAGGAGGTTAGGGCTGTTGGGGGGAGGAAGTAGGTGTATTTATTGATATGGGGATTGGTTGGTGGCAGATAGGCGGGAGGTGAAGAAACAATGACTTCGAGGACCATTCTGTATGTATATATCTCCATTGCTTCTGGCTATAATGAAATATTAAAAATAGTATCAGAATCGTGGGGATGGTATAGTGGACGGATATAGGCTAGTGATAGATAGTATTAACTCTGCCATCCCCCGAGCTAGTATGTAACAAGTTCCCAAGGGTGCTATTTTATGTAGTTCCGCTGTATATGGATGGACGTTTCACCATCAGGAGTAGAAGCTGGCGGAGATAAATTGGATATACTGCACACCTCCCTGCTCATAAACCCTGAAGTACCCCCGATGTTCCAATGTTGTTGACATCCCCCCCATCTAGCCTCCTACAGCCCCTCAGCCCCTCAGCCCCATCTACGGCTTTCCCCCCATCTATAGAGCCTCAGCCACTTGAAAATATGGGAATGGCTAAATATGGCATGGTAGACTTCACTAAATACCCAGTCAAAAAAAAAAACAACAAAGTTGAAAAAGTAATAGTGTAAACACAGGATTACATATAAATTTATTGGTATTAAAATAGGTGCATAATACTCTAACCCTACTCTACTGTTACATCTACAATGCCTAATCCTGCTTAACCCTGCTTAACTGCCACATTCTCTCTCCTTGTCTGAGGCTTTCCCCACACCTGTTACAGATAGTAAATATCATATATTAATGAGGAAGGCCTGTTTAACTATGAGAGAAGGGGTCAACCCGAGAAACCTATTATAGTTTTAGGCTAGTCCCAAATAGGCTTGGCGCCAGCTGTATTAGGCCTAGCGCATTCCCAATCTGGATCAGCATGTTGAGGCTGGATTGCACTAATCGCATTGGGCCGACACCAAGCCTATTTGGGACTAGCACAAACCCGTCGGGTTTGGAAAAAACCCCGTCGGGTTTAGCGCCTCAGGCCCGATACCCGACCCAACCTGATTTTTCAGGTTTTTTGCACAGGTTTAAGTATAAGATAATAAAAATAAAAGATGAAGAAAAGAAGAATGTTATTGACTCTGGCCTGAAAATCTTACAATCTAATTGGCTGTTCCTGGACCTGCCTCATGTGATGTCCATATACAGGAGGTGCACTGGCCGAAAAGAGAAGGTAAGGGTGTATAGTAGGTGAAAAGAAGGAACATCTACATACACTGCCTGCCTCCTGTGGATGATGCGCTCTTTGCACACTAAGAGGTTCATGTGCATTGTATATTACTAGTATACTAAAATTAAATATACTATCACCACCCCTGAAAATACCACCTAAAAACAGTCATTTTTTCCCTGCTGTGAATGGCCTGATGCCCGATGCAACCAATTTGTAAATATCAAGTGCACGGAGATAGGAGTAGTTAGTCATACAAAAATCACAAACATAGAAATATACCCTCCCCGCCCAAAGCCAAATCCATCCACTCAGCAATTATTAACCAATTCATCCTCAATCAATACTAGTACCCGCATCATGTCCCCCACCTCCATCCTCCTCCAAAACGGCACCATCCTCGTCCCGCGCCCCGGCGCCGCAGACGACGACGTTGTCGGATTGAAAGGACACTCCCTCCTCATCGAGGGAAACACAATCACCCGCATTGCGCCGCATGCAGATCTCCAGCCTCCCTCGGCGGAGACGGAGGTGATTGATTGTCGGGGCAAGATTGTGTCGCCGGGCTTTATCGATACGCACCATCATGTGTGGCAGACGCAGTTGAAGGGGAGACATGCGGATCAGTCGTTGATTGAGTATATGCCTAGTGGTGGGTTATATATTTATTTGTTGTTTTGCTCTTTTTGGGGTTTTAAGATGGTAGGGGAAAAAAGGGGGGATTTCCCTCGTCCCCCTTTTCTCTCGGCGATATATGTATATACAGCGACCATTTGCATGAAACATGCCCATAGCCATTCATTATGCTAATCAACCCCGTCCAGGCTATCTACAAGGCGCAAGCTACACCGCCAACGATGTCTTCTGGGGCCAGCTGGGAGGCTGTCTGGCCTCTATCGACGCCGGCACCACCACCGTCGTCGACCATGCGCATATCAACTACTCGCCCGAGCACGGTAAGTCAAAACACCAGCAATCCATAGTTGGTGCTCAGCTTGATATTTGCGAACCTGACCCCATTACTACTAACACTGCAATGCAGTCAACAACGCCATCTCCGCAACCGTATCTTCCGGCATTCGCTCAATCTACTGCTTCTGCCCCATCATGCGCGTCAAGTCATGGAGTCCGTCGCTAACAATAGATCCCGAATTGTTACCACCATGGGAACTCGAACTGTTCGATAGCCTAGCGAAAACCGCCCCATTCGGCTCCGGACGGGTCCAGCTCGGCTTCGCATTCGACCTCTGGCATTTACCCCAAGACATGCTCGTGAATCTATTCGATAGAGTGAAGCGAGCAGGCGTGAAACTAATCACAACCCATTTCATGCGGAAGACAATCGGTTCGTCCCCCCCCCCCCCCCCCCCTTTCCCCTCCCAAATCCACACCTTACAACCTAACTAACCCCCAAACCAGGCTGGGAAGGCCCCGACGGCACCGGCCTCATCAACCACCTCTCCTCTCTAAACCTCCTAAACCCGTCCCTCCTCCTCTCCCACGCCACCAACGCCTCCGCCTCCGACGCAACCCAAATCACCACCGCCGGCGCATCCACCTCCTCCACCCCGGAGACAGAACTCCAAATGGGCCACGGCACACCCATCTGCTTCCGCGACGACCTGCGCGCCACAGCTTCGCTAGGCATCGACTGCCACTCCGTCGCCTCCTCGGACCTCATGACCGCCATGCGCGTCGGGCTGCAGGCTGAGCGCAACCGGAGGAACGGTTTGGTTATTGAGGAGGGGAAGGGGCCGGTGCTGAGTCTGGATACGAGCGTGCGCGAGGTGTTTCGGTTGGCGACGATGGGGGGCGCGAGGGCGGTGGGGATGGAGCGGGAGCTGGGGAGTTTGGAGGTGGGGAAGAGGGGGGATGTGGTTGTTTTTGATATGGGGAGTCCCGGGATGGTGTGTGGGGGGGAGCGGGATGAGGTTGCGGCGGTGGTGTTGCATGCTGGGGTGAGGGATGTGGAGGTTGTGGTTGTTGATGGGGTGGTGAGGAAGAGGGGGGGGAGGTTGGTTGGGGCTCAGGTTGAGGAGGGGGTGCTGGAGTGGGGGGATATTGCGAGGGAGTTGGTGAGGAGTCGGGGGGAGATTCAGGAGAGGATCGATAAGATTGATGCGGTGAGGGTGTTGGGGGAGTTTAAGAAGACGGTTGGGTTGGCGTAGGGGGTGGAAGGACCATGGGATGAATTGATGGGATAAAGAGGTGCTAGATGGCGAATAGGTGGAATCTGAACCAAGCTGGCTGGCAAAATGACGAACCACTTCATTCTTTCTGCACAAGAGGATTGGCAGGAGGGAGGTTGTCTTGAATGAGAATAAAACGAAATTCAATAAACGGACAATAAAAGCTCGAGGCAGAATCTAAATCAAATCTAAACTCGCGCGAGGGCGGAGTGTTAGTAAAAAAAGGGGGAAGTAAAGGGTATGAAAGGGGTAAATCAGCTTGCATCGCATATTCCATCCTCACCAAGTCCATCTCAGAATATGAAATCTTTTGAAATCTTTTTTTTTTTCTCGTTATCCATGATACAAAGAAGCAGGGGTTATGAAACAAAAAGACATATTTGCCGACAGACAAGTCAGCAAGCAGTACAGGCCAGGTCAGAATCAGCATTCGACCAGCAGTGTAGAAATTCAGCAAGATGGATATTTCAAAAGATTTCCTCCCTATACCAAGATATACATGGTTTTGCTCTTGGTTTTGTTAACAAAACCACCTCATCCTTTTCCTCTTTCGATTGTCCAAAGAGCAAAATATATATACCACGGAACAAGTTGTAGGGAAATCCAGAAACTATGCGTCACGTATGACGAGCAGGAGAAGAACCGGAATCAACGAAAAAGAAATTGCAAGTGAAATCAATTGTGTACAGTGCGCGCTCTAATGTCCCCTTGGGCTATGCAGAAAAAAAAAGGAAAGAAATTTAAGGGTATTGTTGTCAAATATAACAAGAAAAAAATTGTGATGAGGAAAAGGTGGCGGAGGATATTTGTTCATGAAAAATCTCAGAGGGAAGGCAGGGCGGTGGTCATTGAATAGCACACGTATATCAACGATGCAAATGTCTGTATATGTAACAGGCGGAGTGTATGTAGGTAATTAGGCGATTCATGATTTTGGAGAATGCGGGTGGGCGGGTAGGTAGGTGGGAAGTGTGCAGTATCGCGCCGGATAACGTGTGTGATGTATTTGTAACCGATGGTGGGTATTTCGTTCAGGTCAGCCCGAACAATCGCTTCGAATTTTCGTACACGATATAACTAATCGACACCGATGGCGCAACCTTGAGTAGATTGGGGGTGATGCCTCTAAACAGACCACGGATCCCCTCGGATTTCAGCGTCTTGCGGGTTACATCCACAATACCGGTATATGTCGGTGTGTGGAGTACGGTTCCTTGAGCTTGCAGGCGTGTGCGGAGAACGTTCATGGGATAAACAATGGAGGCACCGAGGGCGCCGCTGAAAGCTCCAATGGCACCTGTGGTGAAGTTGTTCAGCGGCACATCATCTTCATGGCAGTGGTTTAGGCGAGCTTTGCGAGCAACGAGGGTTGACTTTAGGTATTCAAAGGTAGCCAGATCGATAGCAGCGTAGGGAAACATTCCAATTAATCCAAGGGGCAGGCCACGGAAGAATGAGATGGGCCCGCTACCCGTCCACATCTTTTTGGCGGTGGCGATGATGAGCCGATTACCGTGGAGTCCTCCTTCGACGGTTTCACATTGCATGCGGCTGCAGTCAGTCAGTATGATGTACTTAAAAAAGGTATTTCCGGGTCGAGAAGGCTTACAATTTGAGTGTATCCAAGGGGTAAACAAAACATCTAAAATAGTCAGTAAGACACTCAATCGGAAAAGTAGTGGTGTCACATACTGTGAAACCATTCCTCCAATACCACCGGCTAAAAACTGGGACGTTGGGAGAAGGTTTTTCGTATCCCCATGCCCTTCAAGGCTGGCAAAAAAACTTTTCGAAGCCTGAATCAGTCAGTATACAATATCCAATAAACACAAAAAAAGATTAAGACCTCACCTCATATGCACCAAACTTGATGGCGGACTCGGGCATAACCTTGACGACGTTCAATCCATTGCCTAAGACGTTTAGCACGAACTCAATGGAAAATGACGAGTTATACAACTAACCAGCAAACAAACTCCTGATACCCCCGGCCCGCCATAATTCCTTGGTGGCTTCCACTAACGGGGTAACTGCCCGCCCCAGGGCTTGCAACGGGTGACCAGATTTGACAGCACTAGTAGCCGTCTCTTTAACCGCGGTCTGCGCAATAAGATAAACCTTCAAGCGATCGAGAGGGGCCGTGGCTGTCCTCGACACGCAACCCGCCATTCCGCCCGCAAGAAAATAACCTAGTTGTGGTGTGCTCTCGGTCAATACTTGTACTCCAGATTGATAACACATCCAGAGCGAAACGGCGGTGGGGAGGACGAGCCACTCCAGCTCGTCATCATCATGGAGAAATGGGACGGAATAGTCATCCAGGTGGTAGTGGTGGTGGGGTTGAAGCGTGCTCTGGGCCTCGCGACCTACGCTGGTCACTGCGTTGTTCGACAAGGAAATATTATGAAAGATGTTGGAAAAGAAATCGGTGAGGCCTATGAGATAGTGTTTAAGAAATGAGGGCGCTGTACCTGATCCCTGTGCCGGCTGGTTTATGTGAACGTCTCCTTCTGGGTTTAGGGTTCCAACTGCGGAGTAGTATGATAGGAGGGTGCGGAGGTTTGAGGAGCCGGCGGGGAGGAAAAGGAGGAAGTCTCTGCTGCTATATTAGATGCGGGGTTCAGTGGAAGTACGTGGTGATTGGCAGCATACCTCCACTCATCAAAAGTAATAACGCCGTCCTTGTTTGTATCAACGTCGGTGAAAAATTCGTCTAGCTTCTTTCGCGGAACGGTCAAGCCGGCGTTTGCAAAAGCGGACCTCAGTTCTTCCTTGTCGAGGTGCCCGTTGTGATCGTGGTCGATAGCTTCGAATAGCTGCCAGAGTTCCTTTTCGGCTTGTTCGACGAAGACGCGAAATTCTAGATATAGGAGTTAGATTGTGGTATGGGACGGAATCACCGCTTGCGACAAAAGCAAAATATTCCCCGCACCATTGAACTGTATTTTGCCGTCTCCGCTGGTATCGACGGCAGTGAGGACGTCTTGCAAGAGGTTATCTGCATTTTTCAAGGCTATATAGAAGTTAGTATGAGATTGCGCATTAAGAATATACAAGCCATGAAGTAAATAAAAGTGGGTGAAAAAAAAATAAACAGGACAGCCTTACGGTGGTCCATTTTTTTCAGGCCCTTCTTGAAGCCTTTCAGGTCGATCTGGCCCTCGCGACGGGCATCGAGAGTCTGCCAGAGACCGGCGACCCTCTGGTCGCGGTCATGCTGGGACTCTCCCTTCATGCTGGAGTGCAGAAGTGCCGACTGGGCGGGCACAGCTATTGGGTGGTGGTCAAGATGAGGCGGCGGGATGAGCAAGCAAACATCTACCAAACTTCCCGCATAAATGCGGGTGTTGCACTGGCAGGAGTACAGGGTACATCAGAGAGGATAGGCTGTTGGGGGCAGGCTAAAGAGAAATGGCTGGTGTTGATGTCATGAAGCCCAGCAGGAGTTAAAATCACTAAGAAATCAAACAGGAATTCCAGATCAACAGCGCTTGGCGCTAAGGGCTTGGGTGATGTGGAATTGGCGGCTGCGGATTGGCTCGGCTAGGCGCGCGCTTACGGGGAACATGGAACTCATCTATCAGGACTGGAAGAGAACCTCAGAATATCAGAGATGCTGTGGGAAGCACAATGTATTCCTGTTAGTCTGAGAGCAGAGGCTGGCATAGTCTGTGAAGATGCAAAGATGTGGGCTTTATAACTGTCCTTGCCGGCATTCTCCCCCATCATCCAAAGGTGAACATCTGACTCTAGCTGTTCCCGCTGCCATCCTCATCTGCTCTTCAAGTTCTTGATACCCAACCCCTCCAATTGCCATGTGCCTTTAAACACTGCATCGACAAGCAGCCCACGCAGATCGGATCCGGTTCGAACATACACATCACTGCTGATCCAAGATGGCTGCCAATTACTGGGCCTCCAGCCAGCGCCGGCACTGGCTCTTTGAACGAGATGGGCTGCTTGATGTCAGAAAACACCTCGAAGAGGGCGAAAAGCAGGTTATCCAGCAATATCCGCTGCCTGATTTACGATGCATTAGTATCTATATCAATCAACGTGAGTATCTCTCATCCCTCCCCGCAATAGCCGAAGATATGATGCTGACAGGTAAACTGGTAGAGTTGATGAAGCTGGGGAAACGGATGACTACCCGCCAACAGGCGCTGGCGACAGCCCAGGTTTATATCAGACGATTTTACACCAAAGTCGAGATCCGGAGGACGAATCCGTATCTTGTGCTTACGACTGCGTTCTACCTAGCGTGTAAAATGGAGGAGTGCCCACAGCATATTCGCTTCGTGGTCAGCGAGGCAAAGGGGTTATGGCCAGGTTTGTGCTATTCTTTCTTTTCCTCCTGCTTTTTCGCAAGAAAAGAAATTCTCTGCATATAAAACACTTCTAACATAATACAGAATACATCGTCTCCGACGTCTCCAAACTAGGCGAATGCGAATTCTGGCTAATATCCGAAATGAGCTCACAATTAATCGTGCACCACCCCTACCGCACCATCTCCGAGCTCCAAACCAGCCTATCACTCACCCCTGACGAAATCTCCCTCGCCTGGTCAATCATCAACGACCACTACCTCACCGACCTGCCCCTGCTACAGCCCCCGCACGTCATCGCCGTAATGGCGATCATGATTGCCGTCGTCTTCAAATCCAGCCCAACATTGAGGGATGGTGGAGAGGTGTATGCAACAGGCCCATCAGTAACATCCTCTGCGATCCGAGATAGCGGGACTGTTTTGGCCTATTTCATTGAGAATTCAGGACCGAGGGTGCCGTCACGCGTGAACAAGATTATCGAGTGGCTGGCTACATCGGAGGTGGATATTGAGGCTGTTGTTGATTGTACGCAGGAGTTGGCGTCGCTGTATGAGGTTTGGGACCGGTATAATGAGAAGGCGTGCGGGGATCAGATCAAGAGGTATGTGAAGGAGCGGGGGCTGGATAGGTGAGGGGGTTGGTCATTGTTTATCTGAAACTTGGACCCCCTTTAAAATGGGCCGACGGAAAGGCAATCGACCAAGCCATCTCGAATTTTCCTAATCGTTTCGAATATCCCAACCAGCATAAATATAACAACTCGATACCACTAACCAACACTTCGTAACGAAATGCTTATATAAATAATCCCCCCTCCCGTCTCGGAACCAGATTCCCTCTAAACCCATCAGTCCGCGGGCGTGAAACAACCTACCCACCAACATGACACTCGAAGCGTCTGGACAGACACCTCATCTCGAAACACCCCATGGCCCCGCCACCACTCTCGGCTGGAAGCTCTCTACGAAAAAACAGCTACATGAACGAAGCTCAAGCATTTTATCAATACTGGCTAGAATAGGCTGGGACTTCCTTATTCAACACGCTGTCGCTAGCTAGATCAGCTTGATCCGCATTACATTCCCCTCTCCCATTTCCCCCTCCAAACACTCACGGACCAACGTTGTTTATGCATTGTATAGTTCTTTTTTTTTATCCTTTTTTTTTTTTTTGCATCGTCACTGAATAAACCAATTCCCACTAGCATTCTATTCTCCCCAATTGCTTGAGGGGGGTTGTATATTCCCATCATCAACCCCAGCCCAGCCCAGCTCAGCCCAGCTCAGCATCTGAGCGCATATAGTTAGTCAGGCATTGCATTTTGCATATAGATGAACGAACGAAAACCACAAACTTTTCTACACCTACATACCTACCTACCTACCTACCTACCTCCCTACCTATCAATATATGACATGCTAACTAAGCAATGGGTGACAATGACAATGCTTCCTTCTTCCCCGGGCGGATACTTGAAACAGCCCACAAGGCGCTTACATCTCATCCCGTCAGTGCTCACATCAGATGCATAAACCCCTGCCCGCCCCGTGTCATCGAATCATATTTTCGCATCAACACAGGCGCCGTTTCAGCTTGTTCGTGTGTCTGGGGGAAACGGGATGGAAAACGGGCTAGCTGGATGAGGATGATTGGGGGTCGATGGATAGATAGATAGATAGATATTTTGAAATGGCTGGCTGGCTGGTTCCTGAGAGTTCAAATGATGGATGGATGGATTCATTTATTAGTTAACTGTTAAGCCCTACACTCTATGGAGTAGGTTTAACTAACTTGCAGGGGCAATGCAGAATCTTCTTCTCTGTTCCTTACTCATTAACGAGCTTCAATTGTGTATTTCGCTACTAGTTAGTAGTTAACCACACTGTCCACCCAGCGCCCAATCAACATCAACAGATGGAAAGAAACATAACCCATTCCAACCCCATTCATTGTACACATACTACCCCCCTACTCACCATATTCTCTCCTCCTCGATCTAATCTACTATCTATCTCTCCCCACCCACCAACCCACCAACCTCCTAACCCCAGCCCCAGCCCAGCCTATTTTGCACCATACATGCATACCATGCACAGCGCAAGCAAGCAAGCAAGCATTCCAATCCTTGCAAGTTGCGCTCCCTGCCCTTTTCAGCTTGGCGAGGGTACAGGCCAATCAGGGAAGTTCGAACCGTGGCTAGCGTGCTTGGCTCGGGGGGCTGGTTGGGTGGCTAACTACTGGTTGGGAATGGAATGGAATGGAATGGGAATGGGGGGGTTGCTATTTATAACCAGCCATACCTACCCGACCATTCCCCGATAAGGAGGATGGTGGGATGGAGAGGGTTATTGGATGGGGCTGAAGAATAGATGGACGGGGGGGTATTGGAGGTTAATATTTAGTGAGGTTCTGAGAGGGAAATGGGATGGGATGGGGATAGTTCGTGTTCAGTGCATGCCATGCCATGCCATAAACATGGCCTGTGTTTGTAGCCTGCAGCTGCACAGCCTGAATGAACCCCAAGGGCCAGCAGTGTGGAGATATTAGTAGGTATATACCAAACAAGCAAAATAAATAAACAAATCTCGATGCCCACGGCCCAATTGGGACGAACGGGCGCTGTGTCGGGAGAAGCAGGTCACACAAGATGTCGGTGTGGAGGTCGCAGACACAGACGCAGGGAGGTTCTTTGTTTGTGAGTGCCGGCAGGGTTGGAGCTGTTGGGATGGACGGGGCGGGCATTGCGGGGATGGGAGGCTGCTGTGGTGATATTAGTGATAACAGTAGATATGTCATAGATAGACTCATAGATAGAATGACTCTCCTCTCTCCTCTCCATTGTTGGCCTGGCTGACTCGATGTTCCTGCCAGTCGCGGTGCCTGAAGAGAAGTCACGTGCCCTGGTACCCGCTGTCTGCCTGACGTCACGCCTACCTGCGCCAATCAGAGCGGCCGCCTGCGTGGCTTGGGCCCGGACCCACTCGGCCAGCCTGTTCTATTGGCTGGCTGCAGGGTCTGCAGGCAGGGCGGGCTGTGGTTGGCCGGGGGTGCAGGCTGCTGTGTGGCGCTAGGCCCGAAGCGGCAGAGCCGGGGTACCTGTGTTTTGGTGGCGAGCGCCATACAAACGCAAGTCACGCTTGGGCGGCGCAGTCACGTGGCGGGCACACCGACTTTGCCTCCCTGGCGAGCAAAACCGGGCATTTCCCTCGTCGAATCTGCTCTCCCAGCCTCGCTGTCCCCGCCATCATCTCATCCTCTCTCCTCTGCTTCATCACCAGCCTCATCTTCCATCCTCCTCCATCTCGCTGCCTCTGCCTTCAAAAGCTGTTGTCTTCTTCTTCTTCTGCTGTCTTCTGCGCTTGTCTCTGTTCTCTCTCTTAATTCTCCTTGGCTCCCACTCCCGCTGGTGCCAATCTCCTCACCCTCGCCCAACACACACACACACACACACACACCATCCCAACAACAAACAACTCCAGTCCGCCTCACCCCGCCCGTTATCCAACCAACTGCTCTCTCCGCCCCCGGCTCCCGTGTTGCATGTAATTTGTTGCCCGCCATGTCGTCCTACTTCTTCTCGCCACAACACCACCCCCAGCAGCAGCACCACCAGCAGCACCAGCAACACCCCCCTCCTCCCTCCTCCCACGCTGCCGCCGCCGCCTCCCACTCCCACTCCCACGCCCACCATGGCGGCCGCTCCCGCCGCGCCCCCAAGATGGCCGCCCAGAGACAGTTTCGCGGCGTCAAGAGCATGCGTGAGCTGGCTGAGGCCCCCGCCGTGACCGCTTTCCGCGCTCGTTTCGAGGCTGGCCGCTCGTTCGACCTGGACGATGACCTGGAGTTCTGTCCTGGTCTGTTGACCGAAGACGATGTAGGTTACTCGTTGGCCCTCCTACAGCAGCCTTGATACCTTTTTTGTTGGTTTTTTGGCTGTTTTGTTTTGATTTTCAAGACGGGGTGATTGACTCTTTTTGCCACACAGCTGCAATCCATCCACTCGTACGCTTCCGACCGTTCTTCCCTCGCCAGCGTATCGCCAGACTCGTCTCCCCTCCAGCACCAAATCCAGCCCGCCCAGCAGGTCACCCCCTCCATCTCTCTCTCCCCTGCTTCCCTCGCCAACTCTTCCAACTACGCCGCCGCCTTTGGCAATAATCTTAATCAGATCAAAATCCATCAACCCTCCGCGGTCCGCACACGGAATGCCATCCCCATCGTCAACCCAAGCACAGGCATGCGGGTTTCGAGTCCTCCGTCCTCGATCTCCCCAGGCATGATGCAGCCCAACCAACAACGATGGTAATGACACCGAGAGCGTGAAAATGAAAAACATGGAACCCAATTCCACTTTCCGTTCGTCAAGCCTGCCTTACCATTCGTTGTTGTTGTTCTGCTGTGTCATCTTCGAATCCTGCGCCTGCTTTCTGTTCTTCCACGGCAAAATGACTTCCTCTTCCCGACCGGACCCGCTTCAAAAAAAATATACTTTATTAACGATAATCCTTCCGCAAGCGACCCGAACATCTTCTCTTTGTATATACTTCCTCTTCTTCGATCGACTATCGTCGCCTATTCTATATCCTGGTGATCACTTGTACCATCTGACGAGACATCTATTTCCCTTTTTGTTGAGCGACGGCGCCTGCGACATCGATTCCTCTGCATCCCTTTTACCTCCCTCCACCTCTTTTCCACGTTCCGGACGGAGAAAAAGGAAGATACATTTTACCTGGTCTTTGCAAAAAAAGATATATCATGATGACATTATAGAACGAGCGGCGACATTTGGTTTCAAGGCATGATCTATCGGTTTGGAGTTGATTTCATTTTCTCGTTTTCCCGTCGCTTCTTGTATTTTCATTGCCATATATTCCTACATTTGGGTTTTGGGTCGGCGTGTGTTTTGTGTGCAAATCTCGCATCTGATATCCAGAAATCATTGTTTTGGGGGTTCATTGCTGGTGGGGAGCGGGACTGACTGATATTTTTTCCCATCTCTTGGTTATTTTCCTCTTTTTCGTCTCTTAGACAGCCATGATGTACGTGCGCATTGAGCCTTGTTTTGCCTTTCTTTTCTGTTATTGTTATGCTGGTCTATTCACCTCACTCGCCCTCTTTTTCTCTCTTCATTTCGTTATATATCTTTCGCCTTGCGCAGCCTGACATTATGCGTGTCGTTCTCTTTTTGCTTTTTGGGTGCGGGCATTGCGGCGCCATGTCCAAATACGTTGATCGATCGGGGTTGGTTGGCTTGACTTGCTTGGCTTTGGCTACGACTACATATCGGGAGTGGGTTGGTTTGGTTGGTTTGGGTTTGGGTGGATGATGTACATGATCGCTTTTGCCTTGCCTTCTTTCATGGCTAACTGGTGCTAATTGTGTATTCATTCATTCCTTTTATCAAAACGTTCTAGTCCACATTCTCTCTCTTTTTGGTCGGCTGGGTTCGGCCTGGTTTGGTTTGGTTTGGTTTTTTGCTTCGGCCTTCCTCGGTCGGTCGGTCGGTCAATCAATCAGCCTGGAGCGTGGGGTTTCTTTTTTATTTTTTGATTCATTTATCGGGGCTGTGTGGGGTGTGATATAAGGATGGGATGGGATGGGATGGTTGGTTGGTTTGGTTGGTTATTTTTTTGCGTTTTTATATTTTATTTGGTATATAATGGATTATTTATTTATTTATTTGTTTATTTTCTTCTTTTTGAATATTTTATTTTAAAACTTCTTTTTTTATTTTATTTTATTAGTTAAAACTGCCTGCGGGTGTTAAAATATCTTTGAAATTGTTGGAGAGAAAGAAAAGACCTTTAGTGGGATTTTTTTATTTAGTTAATAGCTTGCTTGTATGCGTGTATGCTAGTTGCTTCAGAGGTGGGAAGGCAGGATAGAATGCCTATAGCTACCTACTATAGGTAGACGTACAGAGCTGCGGACGCTCTCAACTGGATAGATAAATAGATTGAGCGGCTATGGAGCAAGGACACCCGTCAGTATATATATATGATCTGGGTGTTGGATAGGTAGGTAGGTAGGTGCGTTTGTGAGATATATATACAAAAAAACCCACACAATCTCCAATCCCCAAACTTAGCGTAATGTAGTCAGTTGGTGGGGTTGGGTGATGCGATTATGTTTTTCTCTGATGGTTTTGTAATGATTGTGCTTATGTGGCTGGGTAGATAGGGTTTGGCTTTGGTTTTAGCTTTGGGGTGTATAGATTTAGATGTAGATGTAGATATAGATATGTAAATATGGATTCTTGATGGGGGGGGGGGGGGGGGGGGGGGGAAGAGGGGGGGAAGAGAGGGAGGAAGCAAGAAAGAAAAGAGAAAAAGATGGAGATGGAGATAGAGAGAAAAAGAAAAAGAAATATAGATAAAATGGCAGTTACATGTACCTGCATGATATATGGGAATAACATAACGACAACAATAACAATACCATAACCGACAAGTGCTTGCAAGGGGACTGGCTTTTGCTTTCACAGTTGTCACTACCTATCCATCTCATGCTGTTCATCATCATCATCATCATCATCATCATCATTGACGCCTCCCAACATCAACATTCCCCCCTCATCTCCCCATCATCGATAGCTCCCAACCTCAACATTCCCCCCTCATCTCCCCATCCACCCACCCACCCACCCCTTAAGCATCCTGAAAACTATCCCCCCGCTCCGTGGACAGAATCTTCTCGCCATCCGAATCCTGACCCGGGTTACACGTCTCATACCTCAACATCTTCAACAGATAATACATCCCCGTCGCCAGCAGCGAGCCCAGACCGGGTCCTATCCAGTATATCCAATGGTATCCGGGGAAGCTGCGGTTGATCACGTCCACGCCCAGCGAGCGGGCGGGGTTCAGAGAGCCGCCCGTGAAGGGTTCGCCTGTTATGGTTGGAAAGGGGACATGGTTAGATCTTGATTTGACGTCTATAGGGTGGGCGGTGTATATTGGGGGGGGGGATGGGATGCCATTGTATGAAACTCTTTAAAGTGCTTGAGGGGCCGGGTGAAACTCACCACATAGTTCTGCCAAAAAGAACGAAATCCCAATCCCCAGCGGCGCTAGATACGTCGCCTTGTGCTTCACAGCCGCCAGCATGATGATGGTAATCACCAATTGCGCCGTGAGGAACATTTCAATGAAGAGGCCTTGGGAAATCGACGTGCCGCCGCTCAGTCGTGTGGGGACCTTCAATGGGCCGGGGAAGAGAGCGGAGACGACTCCGGCTGCAGCGATGCCGGCGACAATTTGGGATGCGAAGACGAGGACGGCGCGGATGGGGCTTAGCGCACCGACCATCGCAAGAGCGAAGGTTACCTGTACGGTTGTTAGAAGGGCATGTGAAAATTGGCAGGTTGCATTGATTAAAATAGAAACATACCGCAGGATTAAACAGCCCGCCGGTAACGCGATAAAACACCCACACGTTCCCTGTCAGTGAGAGGCCAAAGACCAGCGACGAGTAGAAATATGCCGGCAAGTTCACGTCGCTTTTGCCCACCCCGGGCGGTGGCGGGGCAGCATTGGCAACCTGTGTACCGCTGAGGCCGAAGAAGAGGAACATGAATGTGCCGACGAATTCAGTCATGGTTGCAACTAAGTTGTTGCGGATTGTGTCTGGGACTGTGACGGCGGGGCTGGTGATGCGCATCAGCAAAGACCGACGCCGGTACTCGTTGTTGCCGGGGTTTTCTATGTTGGTGTTCATGATGATAGCTGCGATTGGTGAAGGGGATGGGCATCTGTGTATTCCGAAGGGGGGGTCGAAGAGATCGTCCCTTCCTAGATATATAGGGACCTGGGGGCGTTTATCAAGATGAATAATAGATAGTTAATAACCGATTCTTTCAATTGGCCAGAACTCGAAGAACTTCCGCAAAGCCGGGTCCAGAAAGCTGGACATAACCCATGCAGACTGAACAAAACATCGATGTTGTAGGTTGTTTGCCGTTAGAAGTATGATAGTCATTGATTTCCGTGGATATGGGTTGGCGTGTTAACCTTCGTGCTTTAACGCCCCCACCCGCTGTTATTTTTTAGTGTACAAGAAGCTTTTGAGTTTCGGCCGATGTTCCGTTCAGAATTGAGTAATTGGCTCAATAAATGTCGCGGTAGGGCACACTGTGAACCCCGTGGGGTCTAGATCAGATGGATTACATCCGCAGAGGTTATAGCAGGTAGGCATGGGAGTCTGTGGACGGGTCAGGTATCGGATAAACGGAGGCCAGGAGCCAATTTTCTTGAGCTCAACTATATAAACAAGTGTTTACTTACCTGGTCGTGCCCATCCTATGTGAAGTTGAATGGCGCCGGGATGGTGGCACCATTTTGAGATCTCATAGCTGTTCCTAAAATAGTAGAGAAAGGACATAATTGAGTGATCTTATACATAGCATCTCTAAATATAGAGCAGGTAGCTGGTATGGCCTTCAATCTGTTAGTCTATTAGCTGCGCATATAACCAAAGGACATGGAGAATCCGTTGTCGACATCCCATGGTTCATCTTGAAGAGTTGAGGAAGTCTTCAAACCTTCCCCGAGCCGCATGCCAAGACATACGCGGAAAAACATACTGTCCGCAGCCGAAAACTCTAATTGAACGACGGGCGATGGCAAATGGGGTGAGCGCATGACGTCATCGATATATACCCCAAAACCAGTTCTGCTATGCGCTGATGCTGGAAGAAGTGGAGAGAGCAGCACGAGTTGGCTGTGGGTGTGCTCTTCTCAGATGCTCGCTGTTTACCATTGAATGATCTCTTATTTGATTGGGGACCCACGAATTACGTATTTGGGTGATCTCTAGGATTCAAGGTTGGTGCTCTACATAAATACCCCCCTTACCTTGTTCAGATATCCTGTCATAATAGATAGCTTACTTACTTATTACCTTGACGAATATTCTAGTAACCTCACAATTCCCTTACTCCGATCCCTGATCTACTCTCTTGCTTGTTTGAAGTCGAAATCCCTGGAACGTCCGAACTTGCCGAATCGAAGCCTTCTTGACGCCCGTACTTGCGGCAACAAGCTCATCTGTAGGGTTCCGAATAACTCACATACACACCGATCCGTTCATCCACTGCAACGAAACCCAACAACATGTCTTTCTTCGCCCTGTCTAGATCTCGACTCCCCTACTTACCCGCCTCCGCCTCCGCACTCCGAGTCTCCGCACCGCGTCTCAGCGCTGGGTTTCACCAGTCATCAAACCGGGGCACCCTGAAAGAATCGGATAGACGTAAGTTTCCAATTATCCGTCATGCATGAGTGGCAAACCTCCTCTTACCGGATTCCTTTCCAAACACATATTAACTCCACAACCACTAGACCGAGAAGATCTCGAGGAAATCGTGAAGAAAAAGGACGAATACAACAGACAGCTGAAGGAAGGGAATGTGAAGTGGCATGAGTCGCTGGCTAGTGATAGCGAGGCGGATGTAAGTCTGGTTTGCCTTATATACGCCGCCGTTTTTCTTTATCTTTTTTCTTTCGCATCAAACTCTTGATAAAGCCAGCGAGAAGACGTGCTAATGTCTTGTTTTATCCAATAGGTAAAAGCAGACCGTGGCGAAGTGCCGCCCGAAGAAGCCGAGAAGATGGAGAAGACAGTTAAGACGGGTGGGAGGCAGCCGCCGTCGGCAACGGGAAAGGTGCGGACTTGAAAAGGGGGTTGGTTGATTTGTTTTCTGGGAGTTTATGGATGTTTGTTGGAATTGATAAGTGATGGCTGGTTTATCCTCCCCCCGTTCTAGGAGTATATTTCCTTCCCTTAATATAAGGGGAAAGACTTTTGACTTGAATTTCCTATATAACCGTGTACACGCGGTTCAAGGCATATGTTCAAATTCCGGGAACCAAGAGACTGGAATATTGGGTGTTGGTCGCCGTAATGAGAAATTGAAAATGGCTTTGATGCTGTATCTTATGCTCTTCCAAGCGCTGGGTAGCGTCGGGCAAGACTGTATTGCTGGTGAAAATCCTCCAATAGGTTAGCGTGGTCAATGAAAAGACGTGATGAAATAAGCGGGTATAGGAGGTTCGCGTAATATTTATAAGAAGATGTAGGTCGTATCTAGGCATATGCACACCCAGGTTCCCCGACAGGATAACAAGGCGTTCGACTCAAAAAAAAAAAAAAAATCCAAGACGATAAACCCAGCGCTGAAACGTAGGAAAGACAATGTTGCAGAGTAACATAACCGCAAATAAGGAACACGCGGTGATATATATGTTCGCCTAAACCGCCAACTCCGTCAGAACGCCTATATTCATATACAGCTCATCATCAGTCAGAAGTCTTTCACGTCGAAAGGGAAAAACCGAAGCAGATGTAACGTGAAGATGTAGTGGGAAAAGGGACAGTGCCCTCTTGTCGCTCTTCACTTCAAGATCACAATTAATATCACAAGGACGATAATTAGTCCAATGATAGTCATCAAACTGCCGCTTTCTCTCGCATTGCGTCTAAATTTCCCGAGTTTCTTCTTCGCACTTTCTAGTCTGCTAGTATGGCGTTCCACATGCCCATCGACGTCGTCTAAAAGCGCTATTTGGCCCTCTAATTCGTCACCTATTTGAATACTGAGCTGGTGCTGCCGTCCAATCGACTCGCCAAGGCGGTCTAACTGGTCATCCTGTTCTTGTAGGATCTGGGTGTGATGTGCGTGGATTTCTGGGTTGGAAAGATTGGAGTGATCAAATCGTGGAGAGGGGGAATCACGATACGGGAGAAGGGCATTTCGGTTGAGATCTTCATCCTCAGCGGTCGCGGTAAGGGAGTCCGTAAATCTGACGGATTTGGATGTTGGATGTTGCGGAGTTGGATGTTTTAGGGTCGTTGATGACGTGCTACTTGCATGGACAAAGTCATCTGCGAGGGAGGGATCGTTGGGGGTCTTGAGGGTGGCATTTGAAGCGGAGTTATCATTGCCATAGAATTGGGATGTGAGGTCGTCGAATTGGTGTTTAAGATTGGCCTTTTGGTCTTTAAGGTCCGCAGCAGACCTATAGGGGGAGAAATTAGCCCTGATTTCGAAGACAATGACCATTCAATAAATATGAGGATGAGAGCTGCCTTACGGATCATCATTCTCTTCTAGGCGAGCGATTTGCGCATCTATTGCTTCGATTCCCTCCCGCAGCGATTCAAGCGAACGGGATATCTCGCCATCCTGTGAATTAGGTTCAAGCTCCAGCGATATCGCCCTTTGCCGCTCCAGTAAAGAGAGCTTTATGTGATCTGCTAGCAAGAACAACTGCGATGGGTTGGTCATTGTTGCGATTGCTCTAGTTCTAGGCGCAAGCGGAGGGAGGTAGAGTGTTTAACGGGCTTGGGGAGTTTGGCCTATTGAACGTATGAGACGCGGACAAGAATTGCCCTCGCGAGATGTGATGACGGATCCAGCCGGATGAAGAGAGATGGAGCAAGATGGATATAGAGGAGGTGAGGGTTGATTAGGCGGAGATGTTACGGAAAGCGCTGGTGATGACAAAGGTGTGACGTCTCGTATTGGCCCTGTAATCTCGTTTGTGACAATACGAGGCACGTGGTGTCGGCTGATTGTTTATCCGTGGCTGGTCTCAATCAGGGAAAGCGCCATCGGTTCGGGGCTTGGGAACAAATCACATGACTCGGGCTACATCATTGTTTCGGTCCGAACCCCGAGTTCAATACAACACTTCAACGAGTATTCGACTTTCGTCCTGACGAGACAGTTGGTTCTAACATTCACCTCTCATTCTTTTGGATTCTTTGGCTCCGTGGAGCTCTTGAACTTTATTTGCAGCCGCTTCAATTCCTGACAATACCTCCGAGAGCGGATTCCACACCCCGCACTCCTCATACCCCTCTTAACGTCGCGGACGGAGAGAGAGGAGGGATCTCCCGTCTCGCCAGACTGGAATCTCCGGCTCTAGTTTATAAACGCGGATATTTTGGGCCAGAGTCAGGGGACTAATTCGAACGAAGCTGGGATGACCTACGTGGGAGAATGAGCGTCATGGAGACCAATAACACCGAGTCGGATTCCCTCGTGGATCTCCGCAGCCTTGAATACGTCTCCAGCTACGATGGCCATCTTATGTGTCCTATATGTCATTGCCCGTTTATACGACCTCTTCGATTAAAATGTGATCACATATTCTGTCAAGAATGCCTCAATCCCTGCATGACACCCGCCCGGGCTCATAACACCAGATACACACCACCCTCCGATCCCTTTTCCTGCCCGTCATGTCGAACACTGACGATGGCCAACTTCTTGAAGGTTCCTCGAAT
Source organism: Onygenales sp. PD_10 (assembly GCA_032988465.1). Taxonomy (NCBI): domain Eukaryota; kingdom Fungi; phylum Ascomycota; class Eurotiomycetes; order Onygenales; species Onygenales sp. PD_10. The sequence continues at coordinate 3,548 of JANTQH010000033.1, read as the reverse complement.
TATAATCAGCATGTGCGACGATTTACGCGTAAAATGCCCTTTCTCGAGCGAGGGGTGCAGGGAAATCATAGAGAGGGGGCACATTCAGGCGCATGTGAAGAAATATTGCGATTATCGGTTACTACCCTGTCCGGCTGAAGGCTGCCGTGATATGACAAGGAAAAAGGATATGGATCCTGATGGAAGGTGCCTACATGAACTTCGGGGCTGTGAAAATTGCGAGGAACTTGTGATGGAGCAGGATTTCGAGGTTAGTGTCAGCAGTTCAGAGTTACTATCTGCATGCCTCAACTAACTGTGAATTCGATAGGCTCATACCACGGAACTTTGTTCAAGTTTAAAAGCCGACTGCGCGGATTGTGGTGATTCCATGTTTCGCAACGAACTAGAAAAACATCTAGAAACCTGCCCCGAGGTCAAAAGGTCATGTCTGGCGTCCAAATTCGGATGTCCAGTAAAGCTTAAAATGGCCGATCTTGGGCAACATGAGCAATCGTGCCCCTTGGCAACTCTAGGACCCTACCTTGAAACGCAATCTTCTCGCATCCAATCGATGGAGGCGACAATTAAGCAGTTACGGCAGAGAAACGAAATTCTTGAAGATGGCATTACCAATATCCGCTCCACCATAGCACACATCTCTCCACTACAAGCTAACCCCCAATCCGAAGTGTCACCAATAGTTCGAAGCGACTCTCCTGTGTCCCTAACGTCCGAGATCGGCGTTTCTGACCTCCCACACAACGACGCCCCGAATGATACTATCGAGGCCCCATCTCTGTCTACAGAGTCCACAACCAACATACCCCCCTCAAATGCTACGACCTACCTTCTCTCCATTCACGAATCCCTGCGAGAAGAAGTATCTCAACTTTCAAATGCAATATCTGTCGTTGACGCGCGTGCAACCACGACTATTATGAACGAGGGTCATCGACTTAGAGAAGACATGGCCCATATAACCGCTGGCGTCAATACAATTCGTATGCAAGTGCACTGGCTTATGAATCCGCGCCTGCACCAAAACCGGGGACCAGCCAATGGCTCCGCTACTGGAAACCCATCTGCGAGTGACAGCGCTCGGAATTTCGGAATGGGTGGTCCGTCTGCTGGTCAGAGCGGTCACTCGTCGAGTCCACCGCCTCTTTCAAGAGGTAGAAGGCTCAGTGATGGTAGTCGTGAGGGGACGAAGTTATGATTTTTTTTCTCGTTTTTGCTTTTCGGTCGCGGATGGATCTTCTTAATGGTAACGGATGATGTCTTTTTTTCTTTTTCATTTTCATGACTGCGATGGAATGCATATCTAAGGAGTTCTATATCCGTCCTCGTATGGGAAGGGTTGATATGGATTTTCGGGTAACTAATAGGGGGGAGTACTTATCATTATACTTCTTCTTTCTTTTCATGCTACGGGGGGATTTTCTAGGACGGGAATACCTTCTTCCCGCGGGCTCCGTGGTGGGGCGGGTTTTCGTGGGATCTACCCGCCCTTCATCAACTATCTAGCTTACTTATATCACAGAGTGCATGCTGATATAAAATATAATTCAAATTTCTTGCTAATTTAGACCAACATCTATGAACTTCGAACCAGGGGAACCATTCAAGGTCATCAAAGCTGCTCTCTCTTCATCAGACGAATTAGGGTGTTCAAACAAAACCAAACCGGCCTCAAGTCATAGAACCGCCAACAATATCGATACATAAAAAAGGGCATAAACCATAAACCATAAACCATAACCATAACCACCCCATTCCCATTCCCATTCCCATTCCCATTCCCCCAATTTCAATTCCCGGTACTCACCCCGCCCCGTCCTCCAGCCTACAAAACCGCCCCCGCAACCGCAGCAACCACCACCCCCACACTCCCCGCAACCCCCGCAATCCCCATCCCCGTCGCCTTGGGCACACCCCCCGTGCTACTCACCGTAGTGGTAGCTTCATCCTCCTCATCCTCCTCATCGCCACCCCCGCCCTTCCCACCCTTCCCCCCTCCCCCCTTCCCCCCTCCCCCTTTCTTCCCCTCCAACAACGCCGCCGACGGCCCAATGGTAACCAGCGGCGCATTACGGGGCAACTTCTCCGCGCCCGCTGTGACCGTCACGGCAGCTATGGGCAGTGGGGAAGCGAAGGCTATGGTCGATTGTGCTCCGACGGGATCTGCGGCGTCGTAAAGAGCGCTCGCGGTGCAGAGGGCTGTCGTGCTGCCACCGATCGAGCAGTCGAGGGACATAGTTAGGTCTGCGGCGGCGCGGGAGGCGTGGTAAGTGGCGCCGCCGGCGGTGATGGTGTGCTCGCAGCTATCTGCTGCCGTGCAGGAGAAGGCGTAGGTTGTTGCTGTGGCGTCCTGTGGGTTGGCGGGTTAATAAGGGGGTTATGGGGGTGTGGATGTGTATTACTCGCTATTTTGTGCAGGTATAGTCCTGTGCTTGGGGTCCAAGTGCCAAGGCATTGAGGGGGATATATATACTTACAGCGCCGACAACGGATGCTTCAGCCGGATCGGGAACTGCATCTGGCATGAATAGTTGAACGGTAGGGTCTTGAGCAGAGCTCAGGGCAACGAGGCCAAGGGCAATGATGGTTTTAGCAACCATGTTTGTAGGTGGTTGATTAAGGATAGGTATGGAGATGAAAAATGAAAGAAATGACGGCTAGAATCACAAATGGGTATATTGCAAGAAAAGAGAATATTAATTCGGGGTATCAAGGAAATGGCGCCAAATTGGTTTGGAATCAGGGGATGGGAGTGATTGAGACACGGCTTGCCAGCCGTCCCGTCGCGCTCTTTTTATATAGCTAGCAGCATCCGCGGAGCTGAAGAGAAAGATCCAAAACAACAGGCATCAAATGCTTGATTGTAAATATTAGTCGTTAGTAACTCTTATTCTTTGAATCCCGCTGCGTCACTGATACTGGCTGTCAGTGCTGATCGCTGATGCGTGTGCTTTTCAGCTTGCGGATAGGGTAAGATCCTCGTTCCATGCTGGAACACAGCCTCAGTTTTAACATCAAGATAGACCAGAATGACAGGTGAGTATCCAGTAATCAAAGAAAGATACGCGGATGGCTTTTAAGGGAACTAAAAGCTGGGGTCCCCGGCGCCCAGCTGGTAGGGATAACTAGTACCCCAATGGTTGTCGTCTGTTGGAGGCGCATGGGATGGAAGGGGATACCCCTAGCGGCATCCATCTGATTAAATAAATAAAGTATTGCTGCTAGAGCTGATATCGATCATTGACCGCCAAAGGCATTCTCCCCTAGCACCGGAGATGAACGTGCTGCAAACCTTGAATCCGAGCCACCTACCTAGACAAGGTTAGGTCAGAGTAAACTCAGCAGTATGGAGAAACTGACCACTTGTATGAATTTATCATTGAGTTATCAGCACAGCATCTATCCTTGGAGAGCGATGCTGGCGAGGACGGGACCGGCCACCTCCTCTTCTTCTAGGCGTTGTTGGGAGGTTTAACTACCCTTTATTGGGGGAGATCGCTAATTACACGGGTGAGTTGGCTAATCACACGGTCAAAAAAGACCACTAG